>WTXE01000029.1:0-211734 GCA_022496225.1 Russula aff. rugulosa BPL654 | reverse complement strand
TTGGCGTTGTAAGGGCTGATATTGCGTGGGTAGGAACCATTGGTCACTCTTTCCGGTCGTTTTTGCTGGTCGTTTGCTTCCACTTGTCGTTTATGACGAGCTTATGGGGACCTTAATGCATGGTTGCGTCGGTGAGCCCGTTGGCCTGCGGTTAGGCTTTTATATGCCAACATCAATACCATAGATGTTATTACCTCAACGTCTTCAACTCTACCGTACGATGATGATACGATGCGCAACATGATGGCATTTGTACAAGCGGCCAAGGGTGCGCCCGTCAGTTGTAAGGAAGAAAATTACTGCTAACTTCGTAGCTCAGAGGCAACAAGCAGTTTGGAGTACTACAATGCTGGGATGAGTGAGTAAAGGGGTCTATACACATCTTCCTCACTACTTAGTGTCTCAATCTCAAGCGCGCCTTCTGTCTCTTTTTGGTAAGCTTGCCCAGACCTGGTCACAATTATTTTACATTAGTTAACTTATATATATGTTCAGCACATTGGAGGTTCCTATACTTCCATGGACAGAGGCACGCACGACTTCTCCAGGGCCAAAGTGTGTATGACAAACCAAGATGGGAAAGATCTCTACTCATCACGCTCATGTCACCGCTGCTTTTCCTTGCACCACACGCTTATCTGCGGGAAATGGAGAAAATTTGGGTGGATGACATTATTAGAGACCCAGATTGGAGAAGGTTTATGATCAAGTTAGTAGCGCAATGGAAAAGTGTGATTCTCTGGGTCAGGTTCTCTTCGCTCCATGACTAGATTCATCAACTTAAACGATCGCTACAGTCTACCGTGATGCTTACAGCTAATGTGGGCTTTCTCGCCATCCCTGGCGTGGTCCTATCGAATATCAACGGGAGTAACTTGACGAGTGCGAGCCAAGTGACTATTTTCAAATCTCCTACACAAATTGCCAGCTGCTTGTCGATACAAGCCAGTATTGGAAGCATTGTGGTTGGCATGCCTCTACTTCGTCGCCACATGGCCAAGATATGGAGTGACCCCACGAACGCGGTGAGCAGACAATCCCACCTGACGTGTTTGCCGAGGTGACACCTGGGCAGTCGACATATCTCTACCGTAATAGTCACAGTGCCTTCGGTCTTGAACCGATGGCTGTGGTTTTCAGTCTTCCGTGGGCGTTTCTTGTGTGGTCGTAAGTCACCTTCCTTCGGCGAGTTGCTGTCACTTAATATTATGTGAATACTTCTCCTCGTGACAGTGTGGCGACATTTTTTATTGCACTGTTGCTCTTTTGTTTCACCATATCGAACAAGGCAACGCGTATCTCTGTCGCTGCGGTGTCAATAATGGTGGTAATGCTCGTTGTATGGAGTATCGGGGCAATGGCATACGAGTTGGCTAGAGAAGTCTCGCGAAACGGCCTTGCCGTGTTCAGGCGCACAAGCAGAACCCTATTCAAACGTGTAAAGGATTTTAATCCATTTTTCACCCGTCGCGTCCCACGTCACGTCCCACAAGATGTTCAATTCACATTGACTGACCGACTGGGGAGAGCGTAATGTTTCACATATTCACATTCACGCAGAATCTTGTTTGTACGCAGAGATATGTGTCCCTGGATCTCTTGTTACGTACTGTCATGCTATACAACGAGATATTTATTCGCGATTTCTACAAACGTTAGCTAGCTAGAGCTCATGACCAGCGAGTAGTGATGTCCCGACCCGGCTTGGGCTGGGGCGAGGGAAATGAAATGGAAGCCAGCTGGGCCGTGCGTGTTTAGATCGGACCGATGGTCCGCCTCCCGCACCGACTTACTGTGTTCTGATTCTGAACGCGTCCGAACCCCAAGGTGGGAGTGCGGCTGCACATACTGTACAACACCTTTCTACATTTCATCTGACATTTATTACGCAACTTAATCTTGATTGCCACGCACGCGGCGCCGCGGACGGAAGCGAGCCTGGTGACTATTTTCACTTATCTCCTATACAAATCGCCAGCTGCCAGTGCTTGTCGATACAAGCCATAATTGGAAGCGTTGTGGTTGGCATGCCCCTACTTCGTCGCCACATGACCAAAATAGCGAATGACCTCGCCGGCACAGTGAGCGCCAGTGGACAATCCCACCTAACTCGGATGTGTTTGCCGAGGTAACACCTGGGCAGTCGACATATCTCTACCGTAATAGTCTCAGGACCTTCGGTCTTGAACCGATGGCTGTAGTTTTTCAGTCTTCTGTGCGCAATGTTCATGTGGTCGTAAGTCACCTACTTTCGCCGAGTTGCTTTCACTTAATATTTTATGAACCCTTCTCGTCACGGTGACAGCGTGGCGACATTTTTTATTGCACTGTTGCACTTTTGTTTCACCATTTCGAACAAAGCAACGCGTATCTCTGTCGCCGTGATGTCAATGATGGTGGTTGTCCTCGTTGTTTGGAGTATCCAGGCATTGGAATCCAAGTTGGCTAAAGAAGTCTTTCATAACACCCTTGCCGTGTTGCGGCACTCGCGTCACAGGTTCTTAGCATACCTTAATCGATTACTTCGCGCCCGCTCACCAGTGAGTCAAGGCAGTATCCAGATGGCTGCCCGCCACAGTGGGGTGGTGTAGCGCTTTATGCATTCATTTAGGGCCTATAGGAGATTACTACGCGCTGTAATATAGGCTCAAGATTCCAGTTTTTGTTATGTACTAGTACTGTGACGATACAGAATGAATCACTACACTCTTGGATTACACAAACACAAATTCATAAACCAGGCCAAAAAAAAAAGACAGAGGTTGCACTGCAGTATAAAGTACGACAACACCTCTCATGAAGGGCATTTTTTCCCACTCCCTGCCGTAGTTGGCTGGGTTGCCGTCGTTGCAGGGGTATTCCCCTTTGGTGGCATATTTGGGCCTCGCGCACTGGAGCCTGGCGGTAGCTGATGATGCCGATCCCGCCGCGAACCCATCACGATCGGTCTCCGCGGCGCGCTTTTGACAGGTTCACTGCCCGGCCCCCGTGGTACGAATCGACCCATTATCTCATTTTCCATGCTTAATGTATTCCAGAACATCCCGGGGGAGATAAAATGTCAAAGATGAGTTTTACGGTGAACCAAAAAGTAAGAAAGAAACCCGCACGCAATGACATCTGGGCTGTCGTCGTCATTTGAGCTACCAGGGTCTCCATATGCGTTTGGTTGGGTACTCTCATTAACGGCGGCACTGGTGCCAACGCCAGCCCTACAACCCCAGAATCATAAGACCTAGATGAGAAGTTGATTACCCTGGCCAAATGAAATTTCCCCACCCAGTGTGGTAAACGTTATTACTGGTAGCACCGTCCACTCCGCCACTATGATCCCTGGGGATCGGCTACTATCAGATACACATATCTAGAAATATCGACTACGTACTTGCGCTGTCCTGAGGCTGTAGTGGATTGCATGACAGATTAGGTAACTCTCAGGTAACGAACTTGGAGGCGGGGTGCGGAAACCTAGGAATGTCACCGTTGTGTATTGATTATGCAGTGCCAAGGCGGCCGGAGCAAAGACTCGGAAAGCACTTTAAATACCAACCATAACTGCACGCAGCCTGGGGGGCGTTCGAGGCATACAGTACCCCGCCTCATGTTAATTGCTATCTGCCAATAGATGGTGGGTTTGATTATGCTCGGTGCCAAACCGCCCAAAACTTGGCTCGAACTTCTTGTGAATTTCTGTGTGCCAACGGCTTTTACGCTGCGTGAGAGATGCGCCCAATCAAAGTGGAAGACGAAGACCAACTCATAGGCGTAAATAGGCGCTCAGGGAAAGCCTCATCGCCTCAGCCTTGCACTGGCACACGATGCCAGTCGCGTGATTGACTCGAGGAAACGCTTCCCGGAATGTAAACGGAAACGGAAAAGGCAAGCGGCGGCGTGGGCACGCGATATGCACGCTGCGCACGTGATCCGCCGAGACAACTCTAATCTAATCTAATGCAAGGGGCGTCCTGTACTGTAAGCGCCAAGGGGGGAAAACGCGGTGACTATCAGATCGACTGAGATCCTTTGTTCATCGCTTCAGTTATAGTACTCATCAATAACTTAGACTTACCTAGACTCAACACTGCTCATTGCACCAAAGCGTTCAAAGCTATGTGGACTGTTGAGCTTTGAATCTAGTGTTCTTGGCCTTCAGGCTGCGTCCTTGTTTCATCAGAACTGAATGGGAGTGAGGGCTATGTCACCGTATCCCTCACTGCCAAAAGGCCTAGGCCCGATAGAAGCCCCGTTTCTCGGCCAAAGGCCCAATGGTAAGAGCTAGCTGTCATTGGTTGTTCAGTAAACCCGAGGGAATATGCCAGTATTCTTCTTAATTCACTCCTTCAGCATGTCCTGCAATGTCACCGGCACTTGCCAGTGCCAGTGCCCAAAAGCCACTGGCACCAAAGTGCCACAAAGTTATGTTCATGTTCATAAGATTGTGCCATGCTGAAGTGCCTGTTCACCACAGTCCAGGCCTGAGGCTGTTGCACTCGCTGAAATGTGTCTCTATTAGTCCTTTTCCGCAACAATACACACTAATATACCACCATGCGATGTAAGGCTGTACTATCTGGTCAATACGCGGAAATGACACAATGCTGAGATGATTGTGGCTAGCTTTGTCTATGAGCGGTTTGACGACGACGTCTCGCGCGGCCCCTGTGTCAACGGGGTGATCGCCCATCGATTAATACTATGCATGTATATAAATGGCCTACTATAAGACTGCGCGCCGGCGCATGTGGCTGTTCTATGTCTTGTGCTAATAATATGAGGAGACGTCCATACCAATGTGTTAAGTTCAGACCGCCCTACACTGGCACTGGTTGGCCTTCCGCGCTGGGACCCGGAGAATTTGTCGTGGTGAGGTACAATAGGTCCATGCACAATATGTGCGTGGTAAACGACGTCTGCGTAGTCCTTGGCCTGCCAGTGTACAACGACACTACCACATAAGCACAAGTATCACTTCTTCGGAGTTTTCGGTCATTCCGCCTCACCGTCGTGCCCCGGATCCAATGCAAATCGCGTTGTATTGACCCGTCTGCTCCCGGTCGCGGTGGAGACGGACCCCGGTACATTCGTCTCCGAAATGATTGTGGGCGCACAGGGCGATGCATTCCCCGGTATCATGTTATCTCCTTCACGCATTTTATGTGTTGAAAATCTCGCACAATCTGTGTCGGTAGTGTGGGTAAGAAGGGCGAAACACCCGTACCACGGCGTTGATCTTGGGAACACCATTGTCACTGGACTCAGAGACGGATTGAAACCCCGGCGCCGAATATTGTACACAGCCATGCTCGACAATGTGGCATTGCCACTAAGATAGGTCGAGGCAATACCCTCGGGGCGTCGATACAACACAATTCAGACAGGGACAATGGCACTTTATATCGTCGTAACCAACCTACCTTTCAAAAGACATCTCATCAGATCGGTAAAAGCTTATTCGGGTTTGGCGCTAATCGAGGCGGATTGCTCAGTGAAGTCATAGACTTTGGGAATGCATGTGCTTATGTCGTACAGTTCAGTGCCTGACAGGGGCTCGGGACCGACTCTGGCTGTACAGAAAAAGAAATGTCCGGAGTGGAATTTTCTATCGTATGTAGGTATGGAAGTTTCAAGGACAGTTCGGAAACAGTTCGGAAACTCCACCCACCGGAAAATCGCAATGAAAACTGGCAAATTTTTCTATCGAACAAACCGACCGAGTGTTGTTTGCGATACCTGCCAGTGGGGACAAACTGTGTGGTCCTGCTGTATGAGCATTGGGAAAACTCACCGCCCCATACTAGTAGTCTTCTCAAATGGATAGATTTAATCACACGTTTTCCAAAAGAGAAGATTTAACACTGCACGTGAGCCAACTGGTCGTAAGCTTGAAAGCACGGCCATCTTGTGAATAGAAAACCACACAGAGTATATTGTACACAAATATCATGTACAAAACCACATAGTACAAGAACAACCTCTACATCTCACTCACACGCCTACATACAATCTTACGAAATTGATTTGATCTGTGCCTGTGCAACCATACTCGGTTCCTTAACAAAGCGAAATGTCGCGCAGCCTTACCACTACTGGTACCCGTTTGGCTTATTACGAACGCCAGCAGCCGGCGGGGAGCCCGGCCCTTTAGGTCGGAAAGGCGGGGGCCTCCATCACGCTTAAGCCCCGGAGAAATCAACGTGAGAGCAGTTGCTAACGTACTGTTCAGTAGAAGGGTCGCTTTCACTGGGTGTAGGAATACAATGTGAGCACAGCGTTATCGGGAACAGAAGGCAGTGGCAACCAACGTACGGAACAGGTTGAATGGGCTCCGAGGGCCCGGAGCTAGGACAAGGGTAAATACAGGAACTTAGAATACGCGAACTAAGGACCTCTGCGGATTAATATTCTGCGATACATCGTCGGAGGGCGGAGATGAGGGGGACATGATGTGGGTGAAAGAGAGTTCCTTTTCCCTGCCCTTGCAACCTCGCATTAAGTGACAGCTTTGGGCGCTTAGTATTAGATGCCGCTTCATCGAGTCACCGTCGTGGCTCTGTTCAGTCCTTGCTCAGTCTCTGCCAGTGTGTCCGTGGCCTTCGAGACCGTCCCAGAGGGGTTTGGATTTAAATTTTTATCCTTATTCCACGACGGAAACATTATTTTTCAGGAATTCCAGGATGTGGCAGTTCTAATTAAGGCTGTACAACCCAACCTGTGCGTGCCAGTACCACACCACAGACTAGCAAATTATGGTTTCCGCGGTAGTTCACGTATAAAGAAGTTGGTTCCTCGTAGCTGTCCGCTTCACCGCACCCCTCTACTCTGTTGTATTCCATAAATCCCGGTACCTCCTACGTTTCAGCATGTCGACTGCGATGATGTCAACTTCCGTCGCTTCAACGGCTCCAGCTTCCTCACCTCCGGCCTAACGGATGGCATCCCTTTAAGGATGAATCTCTTGCACCAATCCTTCAACCTGGTTCCCATCCCCCTGCTTTTATAAGGGATGCAAGGTACCAGGGAGATGCCCGGTAGGCCAACATGGCTCTGCTATATGGCACCGCCCTCACCTTAGCCCTTCTTCTCAGAGTGAAACTGTCTCCGACCGTTCTTTCACTAGGAACCCACTTCAGTTCTGCGTGAGCCCGTTTTCTATGACGTTTCACGAGACCGTCGGGACTCATTCTTGCCCAAGGCCTTCCTATCCATCCTTGGGATGGATGTGTCCATTCATCCAGAAGGCAAACGCTACGCCTACAATACTGCGGAAGATGGGATTTCTGTCGTCACAGAGGCTCATGTTTCAGATCCCGGTGTTGCGGCGCAGCTGGAAAAATGCCTAGCAATGCTTAGGGATATTGCCGCCCGGGAAAATGTCCAGCTCCCGGCGACTACGGATCTATTTCTCGAAATAGATCATGACACGGAAACCTGTAGCTATTGGTTTGCAGACCATGCACACCGTACCGTATTTTGGTTGCACCCAGTAGATACTGAAATGGTTGGACTCCCGGATTGTCATTCCTTGAAACATCTTCGTGAGTCTTATGCAGTTTTCAGCTCGTCAGGTGGGTTAAATTAGTTTGATCAGAGTATTCTCTGGAGGAGAATTACTGGGCCCATGTGGAAATGTTCCCTGCCACCGCATTACAATATTCTGCGACTGCCTTGGACGAACTCATTGTCATTCTTTTGAACGCCCGTGCAGGTAAGTGAGGAGTATCAGTGTTTAAACTAGAGGAATGACAAACGGCATCAGATGCTCTCACATCGGAAATCCCTACTTTTCCATACACTGCCGATGAGTGCGATCGGTTCATCACTCTCCTTAAGGGCAGTAAAGGTGTGTGTCGCTTAGCACGCCTGGCATGATTCATGCCTGATCAATCAATCACAGAGCACGTATCCAACCCTTACGTTATGACATACGTGGCTAGACTCTGGGTGGTCGTCGGTAAGCAGAATTGGCTCAAATATTACGAGATACCTTGCGATCCTGTTCCTTCCAGCCAATCACCGCTTTTTCACGCACTTCGGAGAAGATCACTGTCGCATGTCCTCCATGCATTCTATCCTGGAGTCTCCACCTAAAAAGCGGAACATCATCTTGAGAGCTATATCCAAGCTTCTCTTTGACCTACCGATTGAACATAAGGAACATCTTGAGAACCTTTGGGTGGATCAACTTGTTTATAGCGCTGCTTGGCGCAAGCATGTATCCGGGAGAGTCGGAGACCTGTTACAGAAAATGACATGGGTAAGCGAAACGCTATCTTAATGCCGTAGTATATAAGCTCATCTCTTTCTACAGATTTTCGCATTGACGATGTACGCAAGCTTTCTCGGAACCTAAATGTGCAAACATTGAGCTGATCTCTTGGCATTTATAACAGTGTCAATATTCTTATTCTTCCAATTTCTTACTGTCCTGCATTGAACAAATCCTCAATTGTACTCTGTATTTTGGGCCTGTGCATCGCACTCATCCTTTACCAAGAACAGCGACGCCTTGTTGATACCAGCGGCACCGTAGGGGTAAGCTCAACCAAACATTTCTCCTAAACTTTGTAATTAACCTTTACGATTGGGAAGGCCGCATACTTAGATACCCGCAATACTTCCTATGGTTTCGAACCCACTGCCATCGTCCACAGCATACCCCAGGCATTATTCATTTGGGCGTTCTTCCTTTTCGCGATTCAGGGTTTTTGGATGGCGTTTGCCGATCTCCCTCAAAGGATTCTTGTCCCAACCATAATTTCCGTAGCTATCGTTTTGGGATTAGTATGCACCGCAGTATGGGTAGTCCTGAACCCACGAGAAAAGACCTACGGCCCTGGGGACTCGGAGGCTTCTTTGCCCACATCTGTTCCGTTGGAGATTTCCATAGACGAAAAGGCCTCCCGATGGTCGATGGTATGGTTTAGAACTGATGATGCCCTGTTGTAGATACGTTGTGGTTCGCGCTTGTTGTGTACGTTTCATGGAATCCGAGTGTGTGTTTTGTCTGCTACTTATAGTCAACCGTCTGCATTAGTTTACCGCGTCTGTCAGCCACCTCGGGACTCGACTGGACCCAGGCAAGTATCCCATTCTTTTAGAATGATTATATGAGGTTTTTCATAAGAATTTATTTTCTCTTTTCCTCTACTATTTACAGCTGGCAGGATATTTTCAATCGCCGGCCCGCTCATGCATCGCTGTCACCGAGGACCTCACCGTGGTATGTACGATGACGTTCCTACTGTGCATGTGCTACTAAGAGCGCGCTCGCTGCGCTGAGTTCACGACAGCTCATAATGTACCTCACTGAACTTATGATGCAACCAGGCACTCCAGTACGGTACCGCTTCCCGCGCTGTCAAAGTGACTTCAAGTGACAACTAACTTGTTAGGGCACTTTGGCGCGGTGTGCTCATTTGGGCCTTTTGGCGGCTTTACTGACCCTTCTTAATCCGCATACACCGATCAAAACCATTCGTGCCGAGCAGTGCTGGTGGCAAAAGCGCTTGGCTAAAGAGTGGCGAGTGCCAGTGCCAGTACGGATAATGCGATGATGGGGCTCACACGCCGATAACTCCATGAATAAACGAGGCTATGACATTGCTATGACGCACAGGCAGCAAAAACTTTAAACGTGCCACCAATCACTGCAGTTGCCGTATTTGTCTTTGGATTTCAATTGACGGTACGGGCCAACTTGTCGTTTGGCTTACTATAAAGGTGCCTTGGTTGTGAAGTTAATGAACTGGCCAACACCGGCAACCGCACCCCGGGCACCGTATCTATCTATGACTACCCTCTCTGTCTCCGTTCCTCCACTGGCTCCTTCCATCCGCATTCTCTTTCCTAGTGCCGGAAATCCTCGGGGTGCGTCGGCACCGCCAGTGGGTGGCGCCCGGACCGTTCTTGCTTAGTGTACCGCCGGCAGTCACAGGAAACATGGAACTCTCGCATACAGCATGATGCTACGCGTTGGAGTGCGTCTCCCTGCGCCAGTGGCTCCAGTGGCTCCTTCCCTTCCCTGCAAGAGAAGTTGATAGCGTCCCTGGACGCAGTGACGCACGCCAGTGGCCCTGTGATTTGCAGTGCGCTGGGCCCAGTACCAAGGTACTTTTCTCACGGTGTCCCCTGGACAGGCCGCCGCATGTTGACAGCGACAGGACGCACACGCCCAAATGGTTCTTCCTGTACATAGCTTACCCAACTCATCGGACACCCAGCTCCGTGTTCGGCCGCTGTTCCGAACTCGGAGCCGCACAGCCGCACAGCCTCCTTTTTTTTCACTGCCATCATGTGATTCGTATTGGATACAGCACAGCCTCCTCCAGCGGCACTCCAGCAGTGCCCAGCAATTTGGTTCCCGAAAACTTATTTCGACTCCTACTATCTCCAAGGTCTAACGATATGTAAAGCTTTCAAAAATCGCTCATCCGCATGAGCTAGTGCTGTGACTCTTCGAAGCTCATGGCTCCAGAATAACAAGTACCCCAAATTTCTATTTCTTGGTACGTTGGCCTTGGTGCTGTACGCCACATTCTCGAAGGATAGCCTCAAAGGTCTGTGGTCCCCCAGAAAATTGTCAGGAGCCTAAGACTCGACTCAAAGTTTCTCAGAAAGTCTTCGTATACACCAGCTGTTTTACTTGCAAACACACAGCAGTTGTTCTACAGTAGTGATATGGAACGTTGTAGGTTTCATAATATCGGGATATATTCACCATCACACAGCCAAAGGTATTTCCTGGTACTCGGTGAGCATCGTCCATCTGATTGGCTAAGTATGTGAGAAGTAAGCATCTTCAATATTTTTGTCACCGAGTCACGGATTACATTCCTCGTTCACCTGCAGAACAGGGCCCAGAATCCGGTCAAAAGTCGTAGGCAGCTCATTGGACTATGTCAATTAATAACACGTACAATAGAGGCCGGCTTGACGGCCGCGCGTCCATCACCAACCATTGGATTGCCCTCTCAACGAACGAGCATCGTTGGCCGAAAACACGTACAATACAGTATTGTCCCTTGTGCCAGTAAGTTTCGCGCGCGGATCCTGTTGATCGTCGGTTAGGACCACTATGTCATAACATTCCGATTGTAACCGAATATCTCTGAAACAGACACGTGGCGTCAGATATTTACAGTTTGTGCTCCGCGAGCCCGCAGAGATAATCTATGGTGAAAAAGGTGTAATATGTGACTCGATTGTTTAAAAAAAGTTACAAATGGAATGGTTGATCGAGAGGAAATGTAACTTGTGTTTTGTGTTGTTGATGACCAATCATCGAAAATCATCAATCATCCAGCAAGTCCATGGTATAATGATACACGATGGCGATGAATACAAAAGTTGTGTGTTAAACTAAACTAAACTTCATCACCCCGCACCCAAGTTGAGTTCGCTCCTGTGTGAAGGGGTCCTCGAAAAGACGGGAGGCGGCGCTAAATGGCCAGCGCCAGAGGGGTCTCGCACATTGTTGCCTCGCGACTCTCGTGCATGAGCTTGCCGAACATACGCATAACGTTGAAAATGATTCATCGCCTGTAAAAACTGCACGCCAACCTGCAAGCAACACATCGAGATTTAGGGGGCTGCGCCGGGCAAAAACAAACAAAACAATGCGTAATGATCGATAAAACTCACCGGAAACATGCGGAGCTGCGTAAACAGATCAACGGTCAGGTTGCGCACGACTTCCTGCTGGTGGAACAGCCCGAAGCTTAGGGGAAGAAGTCCACCGTTGTACGGAGAGGTCTGTGAAAGGAGCTGTGGACCGGTGGGTCAAGGGAACTGAATTGAACGGTGCGTTCGCAGCAATAACTACGCACCTCAACCACCTCATCGTACGTCTGTACCGAATTTACCAAAGTCCGCATGATCAATTCTACCTCCGCATCCTGCATATACTTTACGTTCCGCAGTCGCCATAATTGATGGTGAATATCAAATCCGCGGACTGCGTTAGTCGCAAGGCTGCGCTTGAAGTCCTGTTAACAACACGGGGCCCGCTATGAGACAATCCCCGTTTAAACATTTAAGTGATAGTACAAAATTACCTCTTGGAACATGCGATGCGTTGGCGTCCGACGCCAGCCCTCTATCCTGCTTGCATTTGCCGTCACTTCTCTAGAACCAATGATGTCATCGAGAAAGATGACACCACTGCCCAGCTGGGAGGTATCGCCAGGGCCTTCGTTAAATGGAACTGAAGGGAAGCCTATGGTAGTTGCTCCGATGACGTCCTCCTCGTATCGTGACGCCAATCGGACGAAACGCGCCATATAATCTACGAACGGGCTTAACTAGAGGTTCTCCGAAGTGGAAATTGATGGCCGAAATGATCTAAGAAACGGGGATGAGGCAAGGCGCATTAATACGGATGGGTTTCCGTTGACCGTCCTCGGCTATGCACTTACATCCTCGATGAATACATTGTCGGCATTATCTGCTTTTGCAGTAAAGTCGCTTTTTTGCGTTTCCTTTTCTCGCCCGGGAAGACGGCCAAGTTCGTCTTCACTGCCTATCGAGGATTCGGCCTTGAGTGTCCCGACGCGTGGAAGGGTTGACGGTGGGCCTGCATGGTTTCCAGACGGAGGGTGCGAAGAATGTATGTCTTTCGAAACGATCATTCGCCCGGTAGCCACGTCACATAGTAGATCCCAGGACCCTGATGACTCAAAAATAGGATTTGTTACACCCGCGATGTATGCCGGACTAGTAGTTGGTCAGGTTAAACCGAATTAGTTAAGGACAGTTATGTCGCGGCAGTGTAAGACCCTTACACTGATTCCCATTCGTCTCTATTTATGAGGGTTGCATAAGGAAAGGCCCGCTCGATGAATCCGCGAAGTATAATGCCACAGCCTGAGCCGAGAGCACATGCAGACAGTACATAACTGGATACTTGGCCGGCGGGCCGATTGTGTCCAAGGAAGATGATCCGTTTGCCGGTTACAAGTGCATTAAATAACACGATAATCGGATGAGTGAGGCTTCCATTGGAATGGAGATGAGGATGCAAGGGTCCACTTGTGGTGGCGGCAGAGAACGTCTGGATAAGTTGAATAAGGGAGTACTGCATTGTGTGAGTCAGTTCTTGTCACACCGCAGTGCCACAGGGACACTTACGTCGCCAACCTCCTGTGGAAACGTGAACAAGGGCATCTTTATCGGCAATTGGTGGTTCTTATAGTCGATTGTAGTATGGAAGAAATGGGTGTCTTTTGTTCCTAAGCGAGGGTCCGACGTACCCGCGTTTATTGGTGGTCGCGAGTGTGGTCCATGAGAGGAACTAGATGAGGCATCTGTAGACCTTCGGCCACCCTTGGTAGCCACCGAACTGCCGTGACTTCCGTAACTGGAGGCGACTCCATTTGAAGAACCATGATCGACCAAGGTTCCTTCTTCGCCGACCCAGACAGCACTGCCTCCCAGGGTAAACGACGACGCCTCAGATGGGGAATAATGATGGGTTCCGGTTCCATTGTGATGAGAGACGGCAGAGGGGACCCGAGTACTGGTATCTGAACCTGCACGGTCTCGCCCCTGCTCGCCGTCCTTGGTTCTAATCATGATGCCCTCATCGAAGCTGGAGTGGGATCCAGCTGAGTTCATTGGCCTGTGATTCCCTTTTCTTTTGAGATGCTGTGGCGGCTCTGATGTAGCACGTGGCGAGGTGAACTTTTCAATAAAGACATCCTTGCGCTCCGAGTTGCGCATGATTATCTTTTCAGAACGTGTCAAGATCGGCGCGGCGGACAGATCCATTGAATTGATAGCGTCAAATAGTCGCGCCAGACAATCTTGGGAGGGTGATGAGAAGTAGTCGTCGAGGGCTAGGAGAAGCACGGGCTATGTGATGGAGATACTGTATGTCGGCAACCGTCTAGCACAGTTGGTATGTACAGCGGCGCACCTTGAATATCTGGATAAAAGGATGTGGCGTACATATAGCCATAGCCTTTACTACAGCACCTCTTTCCACCAGCGTGGTTTGCATTAGTACCGAGCTTCGGGCATCGTAGTGCCTCTCACCTTCGAACGGTCTTGTCGTGTTTCGTTCGAACTAGATTGAGCACGAAAAGCAACTCCGACTTGTCCTCCTTTTCCGGACTATCTGGCGTTTCCAAGGCCAGTACTGGCTCGATCATGTTGAAAGGTGTCTGATTCAAGAAGAAAATGGTCCAATCCTCGAGATGTTTCTCGGCACCGTCAGGTAACATCAAGTTAGCGAGAAGTCTTGTCAAGAAGTTAAGATGAGACTCGGAGGTTGCGTTATCAGTTATAACGACGACGCACCCTTCATCCGCTCCTAATGGTTGTGGAAACTGGTAGGTGAGTTGGGCACCGCGATCGATATCAAACTCGGCCAAGAGAACGAAAGAACAGTGTTGGGAATTGACCCCCATATCGTAGTTGAGGCAGGTATCTTGGGCGTAGTGACAGGGTGGATGGTCGAATCTCGTGTCCCCGCGCGTGATCGCTGCGTTGTGTTGTCGCACTCGTCACGAATTATTACATTTCTATACATGGTATAGCCTATTTTGAGTTGACAGCTGTCTAATTATAGCCGATTACGTTACACTTTTCTACATCACCGCTCTACTCAAAGCTGCGAGTGCTGCCCTGATGTTGGAGACGCAGTTCTCCAACTGTATGCGCATTCGTTCTACCATACCGGTCAAGGAAAACAAGTTGTCAGTGCGAGCTCCTAGAGGAAGTACCGAAAACCATGGATATGTAAGCGCGAGGCTTGGAGAAACGTAAAGTGCGTGTAGGGACTCTAAAGGGAGAGCCCGTGTGCCAGGGAAACCAGCGTAGGAAGGTGAAGAGGGGGACATGCCTTGTTCCCTTTCTGCCTCGGCGACGGCATCCATCTCGCGGGCCAGCGACTCTCCCGCTCTCTCGTTCTCGGCGATGAGGCGCGAGAACACCCAACTATTCATCAAGGCGATGATCTCAATTTGTTTATCTTTCAGATCTGTAATCATCTGTTCAGTTTTGCGCTCCATCAGGTGAAGCACAGGCACAAGTCTACGCATATATGCGCACGCATACATGTGCCGAACTAACTTTGATAAAACTCCGCGTCACGTCGTACCTCGTCATCAAAAGGGGCGATAATACAAGCGTTTCGATCGAGAAGAGTAGAAGTATCTCGCAGGATAGCAGCGACCGAGCGTGTCCGAGATTTGTTAGCATCAGGAAGCGATCCCGATGTGGTTGCACCAGAAATCACCGGACTTGGTGATGAATGCACCCTTACAGAATGGGCAGAGTCTTTCACAGGAGACGAAGGATGGGGTGATTGAGTGTCGGAAGACATGGTTGCTGCAAGAATTTGCGCACACGCTTTGACGCCATTTTATGCTTCAGACGCGTCGTGGTCCCGTGATTTCCATCGACGGTCACATGCAAAGGGAATCCATTGAACAGGTTTATGTATACACCATTCACCTACAACTACCGTGGCGGTGGTAACCCCGAGGCAACAGCACCTATCTCTGTCAAGCGGGTTAGCGGATCAAGAGTTCCCTTAAACTCGGGAAGGAATGCTGCGTCCGTATACGGACAGCGCACGCTCGGCGAGCCCTTGTAGATAGGTGTATAGCTTGCCGCGCAGATCTCGAACTCTGTAAATTCATCGTACGAGATCTCTACCACGTCTCGGGGATTGCGGTCGCCAGCGGCAATTCTTTGTCTCATCTATTGCTAATTAGCAATGCCCTACATGTCAATGCAGGGGTCACCTTACCAAGGAGACGACTTTTGGGTCTGGGTTAAGATCAAGCAACTTCCGCGCAAACTTTGCAGCCGACCCAGCGTTGCCTGCCTTCCCGAAGACCTGCGTGGCGCTACGCAGGGCAATTTGTAGGTGTGGAGGCTGAAGTTGGCAATGCGTGAAATACGCCGCGAGCTCAAGACTCCTCCTAACGTTTTCTGGTTCTTCTTGAGCAACACGGCGGCGCTCGAGCTCAATCGATACACCGAGCAAATATTCACGAGCGGTGGTCACTGTACTACGCCACTATAACGAGTTAGTATATGCCGGTAGTACGCAAAGAGACGAGGCTTTACCTCCTTGGCTTCTTCGTCCGAAGTAACTGCTACGAAGAGGAGCGACTGCAATACAGAGCGGAATATCGCTTGCGCCTCGGGAAGTTTCGCGCCACTAGACACCGCACGGAGACCCTCCAACAACTCCGCGCGAACTTGACGAAGGTTCTGCACCGCCGTAGGTAATACCCGAGAAAAAGATGATTCTCCGGTGTCGCGACGAAGATGCAGTTGCAGTGGGGGAAGAGACGCTAGCGGCGACAAATAAGTGTGTGACGACCGGAATGTTGACACAAAAAGAGGTTTAAGGAGGGAAAAATTGACGACTCCAAATTGGCGGTTGAGCAGCTGTAAACGAAGTGTCAATATTTTGTATTGTACTTGGTGGGCACTAAATAAACGAACCTGCATGGCTGTCTCAAAAGATCCCGCAGAGACGTGGTCCCCAGCAAATGGTGAGTTGCGTGTCCAAACTTCAGTCTCGTCGACACCTGGCGCAGCGCCAGGTCCGAGCTCCTCCGCCTCATCGGCATCAACAAACTCAGCCTCCTCCGCCTCATCCTCGCCCGCATCCTCGCCCGCATCGAGATCCCAACCGTCTTCATCAGCTGCCAGATCTGTTCCTCGTCCTTCGCCCAGTCATCAAGGGCTACAGATGCAGCACCAGCATCACCATTGGCGTGCGGTTCAATCCCGGTCTCCAGGTTCCCATTAACGAGAGCACGGTCGAAGAAACTCTCGCCACCGGGAACGGTTGGCCACACAAGGTCCGTGGTTGAAGTAACAATCGATGGGGGCTTCATGTTCGTCTGACCGAAATCCGGAATGTCGTCAACATCAGATTCAGTCAACCCAGCGGCTTCGAGGATTTCAAGGGCAACATCGTCAAAGCCATTCGTCTTGGCGGTCAAATAAGCGAGAGGGTCTAGGATAATGAATCAATGATCTTGTGACTCTCGGACAAGTGCAGTAAAGTACGTACGAAGCCCAACTTCGCGCAATACGGCGATACGGCTACGCACATCCCCGACGTACAGTGCGTTGTGGAAACGAGACATTGGGTCGCCACGTGCCTCTGCAATCTTTTGCATTTTGACCAGTTTATCGGTGCTTCCGGTTGCAAGGTATAAGAACGAGAGGCGATCGAAGTTTTTGGTTTGCTGATAAGCTTTCTCAACAATCTGGTATAACGCTCAGAATAAATCTGGAGTAGCACGAGAAGGTCTACGTGCCTTGTGGTTCCCTTGTTTCAGGGCTTGCTGGGCCAGACGGTTCCAACATTCAACACGGTCGATCGCTTTGGCTGTTTCGAGAGCAACGTCAAGATTGCCACACTCGATAGCTAGGTCGAAACGAGTATTTTTATCCTCGACGAAATGAAGTGCAATCTAACGGGAGGAGGTTGGTAATGCCCTGTTTAGAGCATCCTAGTACTACGTACCTCAGGGAAGCCCTTTTGTTGCAAGTAGGCGATAATGCTCTGGCCCAGCAAACTCGAAGTACGAATGAGGTACAGGACTTCGTCATAATTGTCACGGATGAGCGCAAGCTTGAATCGATATTCCGTGGGATCAATGGTGATGGTACGAGGCCGAGCAGAGCGGTCTAAACAGTGCACGACCTTGCCCTTAATTCGAGTCAGGTAGACTGGGTTGTCAAGGGTGCAAATGACTCCGTGGTCGCTGTAGTTATGAAGGTAAAAATGGTGTCAGGTACCAGAAATAGAAAACAGACCCCTGAGGAAGACAGTATTTGACGTGGTTAAGAGTAGAGTAAATGAATACTCCCGAATCGTCCCATGCGCCAGACTTGATTCGAATAGTCTCATGAATCAACGTACTCTGCGAGAAAGTCTTGTTGGCAATTGTGATGCTGAGGGTAAGGGCAACACTGAGATTCTATTTTACACCGAATGAGATAAACATGACACTTACTATGCTTACTTAAAAGAGCAACTTGGGACCCATCCTGACTCCACATGATATATTTCACGGGGGGAGTGTTAAGCTCAGCGATGGATTTTTGTTGCTGGATGTCGTAAAGAACGACAGAACTTGTGGAACTGAGGATAAGACTGGCGGTCCGCCGTAGAAGATTTCGTTTGTCTGAACAGGCGGTTTTATGCTCTTGACAACAGCGCCGGTCAAATCGCAGACCTCGATGTGCTACCCAGGAATAAGATAAATCATATAGACCTCCAAGCATGCTGCTGGCATACCTGTGTTGTCTTATTAAGAATAGCAAACCTATTGCGAGCAACAAATATGGCGCTCTGCCCTGAGCCCCGTTTCCCATCGAGCGAAGAGTCTTTCAACTCTCCAGAGATATCCTTGGGAAGGTTGGTGAGCTCATACAGCCCATTGTCGATGAGATGGTCAACAAGACGGCACGTTCCGCCGGGTTGTAACTGAGCGTCCTCGGGGGTACATATGGGCTGCCAAACTTGCGTACGCTGAGAAGACCTATGTCTGAACCCGTATTGATGTCATACGACCGGACGTATTTGTCCCGGACGTAGTACACAGTATCGCCGTGAAGAGCAAAAGCGGGGCGTTCACGCTCCAGCTTGAAGACAATGAGACCGTTGTCGTGACCTGTTTGTAGAGTGGGCGTTAATTGGTGTCTAGTGGTAGTACCAAGCACGCACCCGCCGCGAAGAGGTTAAGCTCGGGATGGGATGCTAAACCCAAAAGCGATCATGTTCTCTGCGGAAGGTTTGTACGGCAGATCGCTTAGCCAGATCCCAGACTCGAACTGTTTTGTCTTCTCCGCATGATACGATTAATTCGTGCTTGGGGTGGAAGACAGCGCTTGAGACATTGTTGAAGTGACCACGGCAGGCGTCACCTCCCACGCCTTCATGTCACTCATCCTCCATAGTTTGATTTGCCGGTCATCCGCAGCAGAAATGATGAGGGAAGGGTTGGGTGGAAGACAGCATAGTTGACACCACGGTCGTGACCCTCCAGGACATATTTGACCGTTGAGAAGTTGTCGAATGTATCGAATGTGCCCGGGGCTGAATTGGGTGTATTTTTGCGCAAACCGGAGATATCCCATACCCGGACGGTCTGATCCATAGATGCAGACACGACAATATCTTCCTTGGGATGAAAGAGGGCTGACATTACATAGTGAGAGTGGCCAGTAAGAATGGCTATGCAGTTGCGGGACGTGCTGTTCCATATACGAATCGTCTGGTCGTCTGAACTGGAGATCTAAGGGATTCGAGTAAATTGATCACAGTAGATGAAGAGACTTGTGCCAGTACGCACAATCCAGGGCATTTCGTGATGAAATTGGACCGTCCGCACGTAATCCAAATGACCATGTAGAGTAAAGAGGCATTTTCTATTTTGCGGTCTAAGGTCTGGGGATAATAAATACGGAGGTACAGATGATAAGGCGCATTGACTCACCCCAGACCTTGATCTTGTAGTCGTCACCTCCAGTTACTAATAGTGGTCTACTGGGATGGATAGCAACCGCGCGAACCGGTCCTTCGTAAAAGTCAGGGGTCTAGATCCTATAATTAAGCGTAGTAAAAACCTTCGTGTTCCTCAAATCGGTCCACCAAAACACCCATGCGGTAGTTCCATAACTGCACGCTACCATTGTGTAAGGAGGCCGCGAGCAGCGGCTGAGTTGGATGAAAAGCGAGGCCTAGAGAAAATTATCGGGATTTGCAAGTAATTTTGTGACTACTTGGACGCACCCTTCACGCGGTTGCTCTTGGATTCGAACTTTGTGAGCATCACAGACATGGTGGATTAGGCGGGCGGAAGGCGGAATTGAAAAAAAACGGCTGAGCGGGCGAGCGAGCTAATGATGACGAAGCGTTTGTGAGCGCGATGACCCCCTTTGAGTGTAAAAAGAGAGGCAACGTACGAAAGTTGGCCTTGCCCCGAAATCACAGTGTTAGTCTTGTGTATCAAGAGAGGTCGAATTGGCGCGACGTAGGTGGTAACGTGGTCGATTACCGTAATAGGTCGCAACTAGGTCACACTTGCTTTCGTCCCAGTCGTTGTATGGGCGTTTTGGGTCTCACACCTTTCTTGCACAAAACCTGGTGCGTACTATTGGACTGACTCCTTCGCATTATATCTCACCCAAGAAGCCCGCAGGTGATCACACAACTACCCAATCGACTAAAATCCCTCTCCAATAAGACTCTAGTAATGTGATTGCAGAGCGCGTTCATGTCCCTTCGTCCCCCTCTCACTAGTTCTTTCTCAGCGATGGAACACTTATCACGCAACGATTTCACTTTGCACCCATGCCTCATCAATATAGGCACATCTTGGGGTGGTTTCGTCTCGTTAATGAACTCAGGGAACATGGCATTAGAGCTATATGCGTGTTCGATGGTGAAGAACGGTCCGCCGCAAAGAGCAGCGAGGTGTGTACTTCCGTTTTCTGTCACTCTGGCCTCATTGACACGATGCAGCAAAACCGGCGTCGACATATAAGACGTACAGAGGCTCTCAGGGGAGAAATAGAATCTGACAGGTTAAGTCGACTGTTAGCCCTTACAAAGGGGCTAGACGCGTTGCGTCTTTTTGACAAAGATGAGCGTCAGCTCTTCATGACATCGTTTCGAAACCAAATGGCCGGTTTGGAGGATCATCTTATTCCCAAGCACGACCCAAACCAGTTGTCATTCACGGATCTTTCCCTTCAGCGCCGTTTCGCGGACGTAGAGCCCAGTTTGGATCAGAGGGAAAATTATTGGCTTGATGAAGTGGACGTCGATGAACTATATCAAGAGAACGGCACTTGTGTTGCCGCCAATTTGATTGCACCCGAAGAAGTTGATGAGACGTGCGTGGCGTTCCAAGTTATTCTCCGTGAAGGTGAAGATAAACACCGTTTCATAGGTTTGATCACCAATATGGCGCTGAGGCCGAAGAACCGGATTTTCACCACTTCGGACAATTATTATCGTATCCCAACATGGTCAACCAATACGAGGACAGACATGTTCTCGTCACGACCCCGGAGATGGACCTCCCTGAAGACCACTCAGAGGGCAAAAAATGGCAAGGTCTGGCTTCATCCTTGGCCGAGCTTTACATGCACTACCGTCGTGGTGTTGCCACATTGGACGTGATCCCGACCACCGTCATTTCGGCCACGCCCACAGCGTTCGCGTCGCAAGAATTTGTGGAGCCCGCCAACGCCCAAGTCCAACTGGACGTACTTTCATCCGCCTTTCCCTTAATCCACCCCTCTCCACTTTCGTCCTCCAGTCCAGTGGATCCCGCTGACGTTCAAGTCCAAGCCGCTATGTCTAAGACCCAATACCAGCTGACCCTCGAAGAAGGTAAACTTTGGGAGAAGCTCACGGATCCTGATGAGGCTATAGACTACGACGAGTCGCCGACAGTGTCTATCCTCGCGTCTCTTCGGGAAAAGAGCTCTTTCATGGTCCAGTCCTACCATCGCCGCAACAACCCACCGACAGAAATCACATACGAGAGAGCAAAAGTATCCTGCACGCGATGGGCGTGCCCTGTATTGAGTCCACAGGCCCTTACGAGGCGGAGGCCCTCGCTTCCTCACTCGTGCTAAATGGCTGTGCGGACTACGTCGCCAGCGAAGACACCGTACGTTTCTATTTTCCCCCTTTCACGCAACCTCGACCCGACCGCATATCAACCTCACCTCACCTCACATCACAGGACGTTCTCGTCTACGGCGCACCTCTTCTCCGCAACATCACGAACAGAGACAAAGCCCTCCTGCTTATTCCAGGCTCAGAGGTGCGATCCGCGCTCCGCCTCGACGCACGCGCCTTGATTGACTTTGCGCTCCTTCTCGGCACGGATTTCGCACCGCGCATTCGGAACATTGGTCCCCACCGAGCGCTACAATACATCCACAAGTACGGCACGATAGAGAACCTATTGGCAGAAGAGAGGCAGTACGTCCCGCGTGTCCCACTTCAAACGTATCTCCAGGCCATACGAGATGCGCGCGAGGTGTTCGTGAAGCTTCCTCCCCTTCCGGACCCGCACATGCTAGAACAGAAAGAATATCGAGAAGGGGAGGTAGCTGCGATACTGGGATCCCACCGTCTACAGCGCTTTCTGGATCCCGACACGCGTCTTGATGTTTTACACGGCAATTACTTTAATGATAATCCTGCAGTCGCAATCTAAATTTGATTCAAGAAAGTTTGGCGCTGTATAATTCAACTTGTGATGATAAAACCTAGTTTCACATGTACCCCACCTTGTTGCAAGACGTGGGAAAAAATAAATATGCTCCCCATGTGGAAGGTGAATATGCATAAACAATACAGCAGTAATTGTCGTAAAGTCGTGAAATAAGATGATGGATTTAAAACGAAGGGGAAAAAATAGTGTCTGAAAGAGTCTGCCGCTGTACGATCGGTCATATCTCGCTCTTGAGAATGATGCGATAACACCGTTCACAAAAGGGTTTATTGTCTCGCAGAAAGAATGACGGATCTTCGAATGGCTTCTCGCACCCCTGTGAATAATACCCACAGTGAGTCAAAAAAACAAAGCAGCGCCCATCCTTAGTAAAAAACGTACGGTACAACAGAAGCACTGCCAGTGATATTTCCCGCCAAGCGCTTCTACAGCTTGCGTGCCATCCCGGATGCTATTCTTGCACTTCTTGCATTTCGGAGACCGGAGCCTGACGTGGCATGCCTCGCAATAAGGGTATCCCTTATGCACGGTGAATCCCACATCGTCATTCTCAAACTCGCCATCGCCGCTGAACGTGACACCTCCACCCTGGGCATCTTGGCGATCAATGCTCGGAGCGAGGAATGGGTCTCCACACTCGGAGCAGAAAAAGTGTTGTTCGTGATACGTGCGTTTCCCAAGCTCAGGATCGTCCAGAGTTATAAAGCGCTCATCCACAATAGGTGTCTTGCAATGATAGCACCGTGGTGCGAAACGCTAAGATCCAACGATCGAATGTGAACACCTGAAATCCTACTTCTCAAAGGAAAAAAAGGGGGGCCACACACCTCATGATAATCGAAATGGCAGTAAGGTTTGCCGTCGCGCTCATACGAACTAACATACTCGAGTAGATCATTACAGTCACAACACCGGAAGCAGCCTGGGTGCCACCGGACACCCATTGCACTGACAATGCGTCCGACAATCGGGCCACCACAACCACCGCACGCAAGGCCGCCCCCACGACGAGAAGATGATGCTGGGGGGAATACGCGCCCGCCACCAGTGGCAGGCATGGCGATGCTATTCGGGTACCCATGGTTGTGACGTATCTCGTCAATTGGGGAAGCGCCACTATAATCCGCGTCTGAGGACGCGACAGTAGGATCAGAGAAAGTAATTTGGGGAAGCTCGGGCTCAGACACAATGATTGAGACATTTCCCACGTCTTCAGGATCGTCTCCAGAAGTTGATATAAGCGGTACTGTCACTCTAGTGGTCATTACTTGTGGCTCGGACGGGGGTGGCTTTCCTGAAGCGAATCTCTGGGAAAAAGCTGATGGAGGGGGACGAAAGGCGGGCGGCTGCTGGGCACGGGGGCGCTCTACTAAAGGTTGACGAATGCTTGCTGGGGTGGCAGAGCGACTGCGAGTTTCTTGGTTCGTGGAGTCTGACGATATTGGAGGTAGATTGATAGATATCTTTTCAGGCGATGATGGAACAGACGCAGCACCACGTGGTGGAGCGATTGGCGCATCGTGCGTAAAAGCTTTCTTGGGACTGGATGCCATAGACTGAGCCTTTATTCGAGGCACAGCACGATAGGAGACACCTGATGGGGACGGTGAACGCCGCAAAGAAGGGGGTGGTGCATCATCCAAATTGACATATTCCTGTGTTGAATTGCGAGCACGGTTGACAGTGGGCTTTTCCCCGGCACCAGCTACGGGTACCCGAGGAAGAGGGGGGAGGCTGTTAGGCCATCCAGTGGGCGAGGTAGGTGTCGAAGCAGGAAGTCGAGAAGGTCCTGCTCCTGCGGGAACGACGGTGGCTGACTGCGTAAAACGATGATTAGACTGCGCCAGCGGACTTTGCTGCGGAGGTTGTGAAATTGATGAGGAACGATTAGGACGCCCACGGGGCGGCTCATCTAGCGGGTCACGGTCAACGGACGTTGGCGCTCGAGTATGCTTCGTGCTATTCTGACTTATGACGGATCGTGATTTTGGGGGTAAATCGCGGATTCCATATTGTGGACTGGGCGTCCGGCGGTCGTTTGTTTGATGAGCTTTCCCATTCTGGGATGGCTTCCCATCATCGTCTGATGAGGCAGGAGAGATCGGGGGAGACGGCACGGAGCTCTTTGTTATAGAGACGGGGCGGGTTGCCAAAATGTCCGAAGATCCAGCCGAAGATGGTAAAGAGGAAGTACTCTTAGCGAGTTTGATGGGTGATGGCGGCCGGGTGCTTGCTCTCATGGGAGAGGACGAAGGATTAGGAAGTGCCCGTGAACTATCCCCCAAAACACCAATTGTGGGAGGAATTACGGGAGGTTTGCCAACTGAGCCATCGAGCGGAGATGGTGGTAAAGGCCGTCCTGTATTGAAACTTCTGCTGCGATCTCGCAGTTGCTGACTGGCATCAGGAGACGCAAGTGAGCCCGAAGATCCGGAACGGCCTGGACTGACGGCTTCCTGTGAGCTAGATGCACTGGCGGCACGGTCTGAAGAGGGGTCAGGGAGTGTGCGTCTCCAATATGGAACAAATTTAGTCTGTGAAAAGAGGAGGATGGATCAAGAGGGAGCGACGCTGAGGCCGCTGGTGGGGCGGGGGACTTGAAGGCATCTTTGGCCGGGCTAGAGCTCCTGGTGGCGGTATCTGGGGAATGACCAGGAACTGAGCGGGGAAGAGGAAGCGGCCGCCTGCCACTCGTGGGCGATGTGGGAGAAGCGGACGGGAGGGACGCAGCAGGTTGTTGCGAGGGGCCAGCAACGCGAGATGCGGGACGCGAACTAGCTTGTGGAGCGCGACTGTGGGGCTGTGGAGAAGCGGGTGCTGGGGTAGGCCCGGGCGTAGGCAGAGGGGGACGAAAGGCAGATGAGTTAAACTGAGATGGAGGCGCGCCTGGAGTAGGGAGTGGCCTCCGAGAAAGGCCACTGAATACCGGGCTCGTGGATGGGGATGAATATGCTACATGAGGAACGCCTGGGAGTCGCTGAGGATATTGAGGACTCGGGGCTGAAATTGGGTTGTGGTAATGCACAGGGATTGGGGAGACGGTTGGAGATAGTGGCTGGGCGTGCTGGTAGGATGAGTGAGGTCGTGAGGGCGATGAGGGAGGCTGAGGACGATGATAGTCATCATAGAGCTGGGGTTGCTGCTGCTGATAGAGATGTGCGTATTGATGGGACATGAGGAGGAGTTAACACTCGTCCGACCCAGCAAAGTCGATGTCTGTAAGTTCATCATTATCACGTAAGCCATCCCATCTCTTCTCTCCGGAGTCCATGGCAACTAACAAACCCAGCCTAGATGGCCTTTTGATCTTCGAGCAGCCATTTGCCAGGGTTGGTCTCATTCCTGTCTTTTCGTGATTGCCTCTGAACCCCTCTAAAGGTTCCATATGAGAACTACCGCAAGGTCTTTCGTTCAGCTCAGAAGAATATCGAACGTGAACTTGGCGTTATACAAACGATCTCTAACGACCTTGCAAATGATCCCCACAACTCCTGCCAAGATCCACAGGAAGCTATCAAATCTCTCGAGGGCATGATAGGCAGAGTCGAAGGTCTCAAACGAAAAGTCGGTATACCATTCCTCTATCACGACGCTCATTTCGCTTATGAGTTCAGTTATCCGATTTGCAATCGACCGCGGGTTTACCCACGCTGGATGTCATGCGCGAGCGGTGTAAACACCTTGCCGTCATCGAGGATATCCAGAGCTCCAAAGACCCTGAATATATGCGATGGGTCGACACCCGCCTAGACAGGTGGATAGTAGATTGGGTCCTCCGCCATGGCAGGGATCAGACGGCTCGCCACATCGCCCAAGAAAAGAGCATCGAGGTAAGTTCGATGCGGTCGATGTTTGCTAGCTGTGACACCCTCGATTCTATCGTAACGCGTAGGAGCTAGTCGACATTGACCTATTCATGGACATACGCCGAATAGAGGATGCCCTGAGTAGCCACAGCTGCACGGAGGCCCTGGCATGGTGCAGCGAAAACAAGAATGCCCTTCGGAAACTCAAGGTTCTTACTCCTGTTAAACTCATCCTCTGATTCTGATGTCGCGGTAGAGCACACTTGAGTTTGATCTGCGTCTTCAAGAATACATCGAACTAGCCCGTGAACGGAGTACGACAGATGCCATCGCCTACTCCAAGAAGCACCTAATACCATGGCAAGAAACCCACTTGACGCAAATCCAACAGGCCTCTGCTTTACTCGCGTTTCCGCAGACAACAACGTGTAACCCATATAAAGTGCGTGTGCTCAGTAAGATGGATATTGTAGGTCTTTACACTCCAAGCTAGCGACTGTACGACCAGAGCCGTTGGTTAAACCTCATCCAATCTTTCCGGCTCGCAATCTTTAGCCTCAATACCTTGCCTTCTGAGCCCTTACTGCATCTCGCTCTGTACGGTGGTTTATCATCACTGAAACTCCCGACATGTTACGACCACGATATGAAAAACCGGGACTGTCCTGTCTGTGATCCCTGGCTTGGCAAACTTGCAGAAGAAGTGCCATTCAGCCATCACGTTAATTCGACTATCGTCTGTCGCTTGAGTGGCAAAATCATGGACGAGGATAATGCGCCAATGGCATTTCCTAACGGTTATGTTTATTCCCGAGAGGTAAGAATCGACTCGCCAAGTCAATACCCACACCGTCCCCCGCTGTGGAGCTGTGGATCTTGTTATTATCCGTACTCATCGGTTTTGACCGTAATTAGGCTTTGGAAGACATGTCAGCCCAAAACGACGGAAAAGTCAAGTGTCCTCGCACTCAGGAAGAGTGCGACTTCTCAAAGTTGAAAAAAGTGTTCATATCCTGATTTTGCCGTCTTACCGCAAGACTCCGTCTCTCATGTGATCGCAATTCTCCAACACGCCCCGGAGGCGGCGCCATCCATCCACCGACGTGGCGATAAGGCTCCGAATTTCCTATTCGTGGTTCCATGCTTTTTTTTCGGAGACAATACTCCCAACGAGGGAGACGCATCAGATCAGAAACGTCTCGATCAATTTCACATGTATCCAGTAATTGTATGCTCAAGAAAAGATATCTCATCATTCACTGTGACGAATCCCCCCCCCCTCCCCGAGCGATGGAAAGGGGTCACTACTAAGCGGTTGGATACTTTTGTAGATACGTACCGACGTAAATCGAAACGCGTTGGGTTATCACCATTCCACCGCTGCACCGCGACCCGGCAATCATACAGCAGAAAACATCAGGCTTCCGTGTGGTGGAAACCCACCAGATGGTGAGCACCTGATGATGCTTCGACGATGCAGACTTCCGTATGGGCGGGGAAGACGTTACAGCACCAGCTGGAGATCCCACCTCACCTTATCCGCGAGTTTTGGGGCCCCAAGTATATAGAACTGGCATGAGCCTCATTAGCTGTAACTTGTGCTCTTCACAGGTTCACACCGCGTTTTGGTGCCATAAATGTCTGTGTACGGTGTTTTTACTAGTAGATGAAATCAATACGTGCCTTCATCAAAAGAACAGGATATACGTACAGCACCCGAACTTGCAGGCAAAGGGCAATCTTGAATCTCGAGAACTTATGTTCCGATATAAGCTTACTCATGTGATAAACCAGAACCAGCTTCTTACGAGTCGAGTCGGTCACTGTGCGTTGTAAGGCATCATGCAGTATAACATGCCCTCGGCGGGTCTATTTAATTTAAATCGACAAAATAAACAATCTTATATAGGAATTTAGAGCAACTAAACCCCTCTCGACAGGTACTGTACTGCAATCACCCGAGGTTTCCGAAGTTCGCACAACTCTGGTCCCGCCGGGACGCGCTGTACTGATGGAGCGATGTACGGGCGCATGCTTCTTCACAACCATCATCTAGAGGCGACCGTGTAATAGATGCTTTGTCCCCAAGGGTACCGCACTATGCCCTGGAGTAATAAGTATGTCAGTATTCGCGTCGAGAGATCCGACCGTGGAAGAGCATGATCGAAGGGCCGGACCCAACAATATCGGACCCAACAAACGTCCATCGTTCTTCGCCATACCGGAGGTTTCAGACCAGAGCCATGTAGTCGGAAAAATTCGGCGCCGCAGTAGCTGGCGCAGTACGCAGTCCCACAATTTAGTCATTCAAGATTCAAAAATATAGTGCGCTTGACCCCTTTTGGAGCTGCTACGCATCGCCTGAAATTCGCGCCGTAGGAGATCAAACTTGAACGACGTTGCGCGGGTCCACACGATAGGCTCTCCAGGCACAGCGTTTTTTCTGATCAATCGCAGCAGTGTCAAGGAACCTATCGTATGACTCGATGACCCCGACCCTCTCCGCTCTCCGGCATCAGTGACATGTCAGAATGACAGGACGTGACTCGCAACGCACGAACTCGAACTTTTGCAGTGCAACATTTGTTCTTGTGATGATGTCAGATGTCAGAATAAACCGCGGCAACTCGGCTTATATGGGCGCATATAAAGTCTATTTTTGTTCAGTTGGGTCTTAGCTGTAAAGGAAGGTGTATGGGTGGTACTGTGGGATGGGAATAAGTTGCAAGAAACTGGAGGGGTTTGGCGGTAAGACGGTGATAAGAAATAGATAGACACGGACTGTACGTGGGAGCCGCAGGACCCCGCGGGGGTGCAATTGGGAAAGGGGGAACCACATGCAGCGTCCTAGGATGGTGTATCGTATGCAGACAATCAATCCGGACTTCCGGAGGGTTCGATTATGCGCAAGCGCAGATGCAGTGTTGTTGGTTGACAGCGACGACGACTCGGGCCCGGTCCGGATTAGGTTCAAAAGTTCTGGATCATCAACAAGCGTCATGCGCGCGCCGTTGTTGCCACACCAGTGTGTGCCATCATCTCTCTGCACCCGATCGAAGTGCCGTGCCAGTCAGCCAGTGTGTGTGGTGCCAGTGCAACCCCACCCGCGTGCCAGTGCAGTGCGCGTCGCCATCTCCATCCTCACAGGCATCTTCCGCCGTTTCGAACGTTCGCTGCTCTACTAGTCCATGTATTATCCCATCATCATCGGCCGCTCCCTTGCGATGATACTTGGATCACAATTATACCAAAACGTAGTCCCACAATCCCACATCTCCCATCCCATGGGCACATCCATCCACTTGACACGTTCCCACTATCTTGGCCCACGCGCGGCGCTTCAATTGGCCAGGGTTTACCGCTGGCTTACTTGCCATCTCTCCACCTAAGCGTTTCATCACGCTCGAGCGCCCCGTCTCAAATGGCGTTTTGGCTACCCCTACCCCTGCGATCAAGTGGTCTGGCGATATGATATGTCGTTGCGGCGTAGCAGCAGAGTCCGCCGCTGACTCGTTTTGGGTTCCGTTCTCTTCACCCGGCATCATTCTCCGGTGGGTTTCTACTACCAGGTCGCTGGCGAACTTCGTTCCCTGTTTGTGACGCTTGTGGGCACCGCCTCTCCCCAATATAATAGATCGTAGTATCCGAGTCTTCGTGTCATTTAAATTGTTCCTCTCCCGTTTCCAATTCTCTCGGCGATCACCATCCCACCACCTACCAGTACGCACCCCCACATACACGTCGATCTACGCACACCACGTCCAATAACTCTTGTCCAGAAATGAACTTCACGTCGACTGTGCACCACCCGCCCCCAGCCACAGGGGCAGAAAACATGTACCAGCATGGTTACATCGGGCTCACATTTGGGCACCACACCGAGTCATTCTTCTCCGCAGTCCTCAAGACCTCTCCGAGAGCCCTCCAAGTCGGTTTCTCGGCCCCAGGATGGCCAGGAGCATTCTTCATCACTCACATCAATAACCCCACCGTCTCGGCCAACGCGATGTCCTCGCGTGGGTATCTCATGATAGTTCTGGACTACAGGGCCGACCTCTCCAGGGGTACTATCGTCCCGCAGGTCCCTTGGTTCCCCCAGACCCCCCGGGACTTGCGCAAATATGTGACCGATGCGGTCTTGCAACTACCCATTTTTCTCCGCCAAGACGACGGAACAATTGGGATGTCGCTTTCGGACGTGATCCATGGAAACTTTCGACGGCTTATGGACTCTGTACAGCAGGTGAATGTGGGCGGAAGAACGTCCGTTCATGTTCGGATCAATGTAAGTGCGCTTCTTGGAAGCAGGTTTTAATTTAGTAATGCTCACCTGTCGACGTCTATAGTGGCCAGGATACAACGAGTGGAAGCGTCAATTTCAAACGAGGGACGAAACCCCCAACCGCAATCCAATTACAATCGAAAAATTCGTGAGGCATATTGGTCGCTCCATCGACAAGTTTATGAGTGTGAGTGTGGTCTCCGTGTTTTGTTTTTTTCATTCTTCTAGTTCGCTAAAATCATCGTTGCTTTAGGGAGCAGTTTCAGAGCTGCATCAAGGTGACCCTCGGTGGCGCATTGGGCCCAATAGTATCTCCCGCAACGATATCATCCTAGTGGGCGTTGTGCACGTCTCCTCAGGAAGCTGGATGCCCATCATTCAGCTCAATCGTCGCCTATACTGAGTTTAATACTCATATTTCACGTGATCGGCAATCACCCTCTCCACATGGCTATTTATTTCGACTCAAAGTGGGGTTTTACTGTACTGTACTGATAGATTATTGTGCCTGTGCGGCGTTCCTGGGGATCACTTAACATCAAGACATAATGGGGATCACCTGTCATGTGAACCACGCTGTCTTGGACGTGCCAGCGCCTCGAGGGCGCCTGGCCTTACTTGGTTTGCTTAATCGATCATTCCGCAGGTCCCCTATTGGGCACCTGTCGCCTATTTCATTGAAGACTACTATATATCGCCGTTTGCTATTGTTTTTACTACAGAATAGATCTTGGATTTGGTTAAAATACGTATCCACGATGGATTGAGGAGTCGAGGGCATCCTCAAGGCGAGAACGTGTCTACTCGGAGGGCGCTCGATCGGTTCTCGGTTTTCGAATTCGTGGCGTTGCATGTTTCCGAGCAGGGCGCAAATGGGTTAAGTGCTCGACAGTTGACCACGAGTGCCTATAATTAGTACGTAAAGTGTTCATACTAGAGGCATATTATGATTTTGATATGATGATCAAGGGGAGGCTGCTGCGGCTGCTATCGGGAGCAGTGGAGGCACCACGCGGTTCGGTTTGCCCGCGGCGGAGTGCCCATGGACTGATTACGAGATACGGAAATATAAGTTGGAGGCCCGAAAGATTTGTGCTCCGCTTGAACGGGGATCGGCTATGAAGGGTCTTAGCCTCATATTTGGCTATTTAACGGACAGATCTGGGACCAAAGGGGAGTCGCCAGGTGGTCGGTTTACTTGGAACTTGGGCCCATATGGCAGCAGCGAGGCAGGGCGTCGTTCTAGGTCCCGTCATGCATGGACTTATGCTACCGACTTTTATCTCCGATTTTTATGCCCCCATCATGCATCTCTCACACTCATTGGCAGATCGGGTGTCACTCAGTAACCATCGCCATCAAGCGGAGGCAACCATCCCCAAGGTTCGTCCTGTACGACATAGGAAATAAACAGAAGACTCCTTCGTCATCATCCATCTATGCATCAGTGGTGGTGGTCCAGGCCAGGCCCACCCCCTTAGGCTGCTTCCCCTCCGGGCCAAAATAAATCATCCAATCGCTTTCATTCGACCCCTCGTATTTTCTGGGCTTAGGTGACGCGATCGAATCCGCCATCTCCAGCCAATGCCCCGCGTAGTACAACACACCACCGTCACCGGTCTGCTTTCCCTGCCATCCCTGCTGTTCTCTTCCTTCCACGCTTGCACCGGCCGGCGCTCCCTTTTTCCTAAATTTATAAAACCCTAATCTGTGGCTTCTGGGCTGGGCTGGCCTTTATCTCCGTCGCCCGGCGTTCTCGCCTCGACAGGTGTACAGTGCCTGCGTTTCGTTAGGGCTGGGCTGCCTCACCATTCCCAGTTTGTGGATTTGCGGCCCATCCCCCCGTTATTACTTTTCGGTCCATCGCCTCATCTCACTCTAAACCCCTCACTCGCCTTTGACCCCGTCCACTCATCAATCCCTCTGCGTGTTCTTCCCCCTCTCTTCCTCCCTCCACCCCCTCCCCGCGCCTTCGCCCCCCTCTTTCCCCCTCAAGGGCGTAATACCAATCCTGTTTTTACGATGATGGCGACACGACGATCAAGCTACCAGATCCGTCCACCGCCCAAGGAAGTCTTTCCGGAATCAACACTCAGCCCTGGCGGCCTGCAACTCACGACATTGTTTTGGGACACCGGAATTTTATTTCATCAAGGCTCGCACGCGGGTGCCAGAGTCGGCAATAATTTCGAGGTATTTGGTTGCATCGTGACCCGTGTGTCTATTTCCCCTGTCGTCGACTTCGATGGCCTGCCGTGCTAATAATGGTCGGCCATCGCACAGATGTCAGCAGTAAATCTAATGTAGTAAGTTTCCCTGTCCCAGTTCTTAACATCGCCCCGACCATCTACTTAGAACGAGCATTGTTTACTTATCGATGGGACTTCTCTAGCCACCACACCCCGCATATTGGCGACGCATCCCCTCCCCAGGAGGCTCTTTCTCACTTTCTACAAGCCCCGCGTTCACCTCGACCGCCTTTCAAGGCGGACCCCACCGTGTGCAACACGGACGACACCAGTCCTCTTCACGGAATTCATCATCACATACCCCTCTATCTCACCAAATGGCCGGTGCATTAAACGAGTGTTTCTCATCATCAGGACGTCCCAGTTCCCATGTCTCCGCCTCCACAATCAAAAGCGATAATGATCACCAGCTGCTGGCGTCTTCTGAAAATGCTGTGCGCCACGCATCCGAGGCGGCGGGTCTAGGGCCAGTCCAGAACAGCGCCGCGGCACCCGGATCGTCCTTTAACAGACAGGCGTCGGGCTATTACCCCGGCACCGGACCTCACCCCAGCGCCCCGATGGGCAATTCCGCTCCCCTGACTCACAATCATAATCATATTCGCGTACCCCAGTTTGAGAACGCCACGACACAGTACACGGGGCACGATCGGACAGGTGTAGGTGGCGGGCGCAACAGCAACATCGATGCTGCTGCAGGGGACATGATGTACGCCGGCAGTGGCGGCCTTCCACGTCCACTTCCAGCGGAACATCATCCACATCCGACGACAGTCCAGCCCATCTGTAAGCAAGGGGGGATTCGCTATGCAGTAACGACACGCGCTTACGACACACCCTCAAGCTTAGGGCTTACTGAAGTCGTCGGACTCAGCTAGCTCTTCTGACGTAGGGCGTGGGAGTGGGAGTGATGGACGGTATCGTGGTAATTATATTGCCGGGCGGGATAGTACGCATCGCAGTCCACGATACAGATTTTTCGAGAGAGAGAGAGAGAGATCATTGGCGAACCCGCCGAGACAGTTCTTTTCCGCACCAGAATATCACATACTCGTTAGGATGTGTCGTGGTGTGTCACGGAACGCACGGAGCGCACGGAGGGGTCGGTCACGTTGGGTGCGATAAGAAGGAACGTTCAGGAGGTCACGGTGAACGGTGAAATAGTTATTTGAAAAGCCAAATAAATTTATTTCTATGCAACTTAGAACGGCAGCTTCTGTGTCTTCTTCAACACGTTGTTCCTCCTTGCTAGCGGCAATGGCTTGCCCTTGGCACGGTACTAAAAAAAAAAAAGAGGTGCAAAAAGAAAGGAAAAAGGAAAAAAAGCCGTCAGCAAAAAGGAAGGAAGACTGGAAACGAGGGGGAGGATGAAAGGGAGGCCGTCCCGAATATCTGACGCACCCCTTTGAAACGCTGTATGCGTTCGTCCATGTCGCGCAACAGCATCTTCGTACGGCCAACGCGCCGCTCGCGCATACGCTCCCATTTGTGTCCCTTGAACATCCTCTTTTTCCCCGCATACAAACGGTTCCCGACGTCCGCACCAGCAACGTTGCGTTCCCGCACCTTCCCAGTCCACTCCACAGGTATCGTCCAGTCGGCCACGACCCGAGCGTCCAGCGAATTTTGCTCCGGCGCCAGCAGCACCTCACCTTGCGTTCTTCCTCCCTCCTCCTTCACCGCGGCCTCCTGGCCCTCCTCCCCCTCCTGCTCTGGTCTCGGTCCCAGTCTCTGCCCCCGCTCCTGAACCTCCTCCCCCCGGCGCAAACTCACCAACCCCTCCGCATTCTTCTTCACATTCTTCTCCTCCACGTGGCCTTTCCCCAAAACAGAAGAAGAAGAGGAAGACACGTGAGTAGTAGTGGTGGTGTCCGCCAGTAGCTGTAGCTGTAGCCGCTGCTGCTGCTGCTGCTGCTGCGCATGTACCGAGCTCATTTTCGGTCCTGGAGGCAGGAGATGCAACGTCCCGCTTGCGCGCGCATGCTTGATGAGGTCCGCTTGACGACGAAGGGATATTTGGGTGGAGCCCACCGCCCGGATTCGGGATTCTTGTGTGGGACGAATGGGTTGAGGGTGTTGAGGGTGAGGACGGTGCCGGTACCACTCCGAGAAGGAGGCGAAGACCCATCTAGTGAGTGTAAATTTGAAGCGGCGGTCGCCGCTGGAGGTATTCGGGCGTTTTGGGGGGGTGAGGCTAGCGTGAGCTCACGTATGCGAAACCGCTTGACTACGCGAAGGGATTGGGACATTTGGGGTCTGGTGGTCGGCTGCTGTACAGTCCACAGTCCACAGTAAACAACGACAACAGACGTCAGACGCGCGACAAGACAAGGGTAACACGGCGCGGCGGACAATTTGTCGTCACGTGCAAAAATACCCACCCACGTAGAGTTGCGATCCCCTCGCAAGTGCAGAGTTTTACAGCAACACAGCACGATGTCGACCCCTCCAATATTCAATTTTACTGTAAGCAGCACAAGAAGGCTTCCGATGATATCATCTTATAATCAGCGGATGCTGTACACATCCAATCCACCCGTCCAGAAATACTTCCTTGCCACGATCGTACGCTGCCCTCATCTAAAGCCCCCCTCCCCCATTCCTGTCAGTCAGAGTTCAGCGTTGTCCGGCCGCGGGCGATTAAGTTCGAGGGTCTTGCACGAACGCGACTGTCGGAGAAGCAGAAGAGCAAGATATTGATGAGATGTTATCGTCGTACTGCCGCGCGCTTTAGTCCGCGGACGAGTAGGTTCGTTGGTGTGTGGAAAGCCGTCATACAATACAATACGGTGAGTGTTGTTGATAAAGTGTGATGGGCGCAACTCGTCATGCGGGGCATTTCATTGTCTTTTGTGTATCATCGAATTGAAAAATGGAAAAGAACCTCGGAGAGCGGGGGTAAAGGATAAGGAAAGGAATCCGCCCCGCTGGATATCGATGCTGGTACATAACTTACATGCTACGTACCGTAATGACCACCCATGTCATTTTTTTGCTTTGCTTCCGAGCTGTCTCCCGCAAAACTGATACCGACGTATTTGAGCCACCTGTGGTAGGCTGCGCAGATTTTGGGGGGCTGAATGTGGGCTTCTCTCTTGACACACGAGCAAGTAAACGAGCACCGCATAGTACTGACCGTAAATCCGTCTTCCCGCCGCCGGTCACACGCACGACCGCACCCCTGAAACCCGAACCCCGGTCTCCGCACGAGCACTGGGAGTTGCAGAATCTAGAGAACCTAGATCACGACGCGCGTCGTACAATGCTCCGAGTTGTGTGCCGAATGACAGAACGAGGGACGCGAGCGCACCCGAGCACACCCGAGAAGAATGTCCTTGAAGCATAGCCTCCTACCGCCACACCCGAGTCCAAGTGGCGCTGGCGTTCCCTGCCTGCTTAAACAAGATCAAAACACGAATACAGCAATAAAAAAAGACAATAACACCGATTGATGAGGTTGGGTTCCGAGGGGTTGCGTGTGCGGGCAAGGGGGGTTAGGAGCGGTGCCGTGTGTTGGTTGGTTGGTCATGTCGACGGATCTACTCCGAGTCTGGGCTCAAGCTATTGTTACCGCCGATGATGGTGGGCCGGTAAAAAAAAGTTCGTGGCATCAGAAGAGTGGCATGGCAGCGTGAGTGGACGTCAGTGTGGGAGTGAAAAAAAAAAAGGTTGCATTTTGAGGAACGACGAGCTACGGCGCAGATGAGAGCCCCGCCGGCGAAGCACCCGCCCGAGTACATGGATGGCAACATCAGCGCGAGGGGAAGACGGACTCTTATATGACATACTTGACGTGCTCCCAGTGCAGAATGATGGTCGTGCAGGTCCAGCATGATAGTTGTTGTGCGCGTGTCGCAGAGTGGTTTCCTTGTTTAATATAAAAAAAACTGCATTTATTAACTGGCGGTAAGTATACATAAACTACGAAAACACAATGGGCCCCAGTGGGTTAACCAGGATGAAGGTCAGGGGTTGGGTTGAGGACACACATTTGGGTGAAGTGCTTGTGAGCACCGGCCAGCAACCAACATGGACACCACCTTGCAAAACAAATGCAAATAGGGTCTAGCCTGCACTAGCTATCTGGGACACCAAGGTGACTGCAGAGGAGGAAAAAATGCCTTTTGATAAGGGGAAAGGGCAAGCGGGAGAGGAAGGGTAGCATACTATGGTTCCCTACCTGACATTCCTTAGTTAGGTGGGAAGGTTTCATTTCATAGGGGGCCGAAATGCATGCAGTTCATCAGAAACTTAGATCATTTTGAATTGGTTAAGAGGTAATAGGAGCAAAAATGGAAACACCGGGCAATGGTTGTTGCAACACCTTGGACACGATGGGACATGTGCCTTGTATTTGTATTTCATGAGCCATAGTGTTGGGTCCACTTGTTCCCATGCACATTCCATCTTGCAGTAGATAAGTATTATGATCCGGTATTGTCCCTTCACAAACCATAAGACTGAATCGAATGATTTGAATCATACAGCTGGATGGATCGAACCAGACTGAAATGACTGAAGTGTGTTGAAGGGCAACTAAGCATGTGCGACAGTGTGGCCAGGCAGAGTCAGCTGCTTGGCTGAGTAGGTAGGGTATGATAAGGGACACATGGCATTGCATTCGTGATATTCCTTGAACCTCAAACATCCATCAGCACCTTCCTATGGGCATCTACCCCACTATTTAAAAAAACATACACTCACTGCAGCATGTGACTTGTTTTAATTTGTCTCTTTTCATAATAAGCAAGCTGATATATCAGAAACCCTTGCAGACATCTTAACTTCCTCAGTAACATTCAGAAAGCTAGGTAAGCCATTTCTCTGCCCACTGATACACAATAGCCACTCACCATCAACTAAGGCATGGCATGGCAGTTTTGCCAAATGCACTCTGTGTCAGTCGGTCTAGGGTGCATCAGATATTCTGCAGCAAGGTCTCTAAAAGAAACAGTTAGAAGATGGGCCTGAGGTGTGCAGATATTTTTTAGCAGTTGTGCCCTTGGTATTGATGGCACGACGAGATAATGGAGGATTGGCGTGATCACTACTCCAGTGCGCGCGCGCGCGCATCTCGGCGCCAATTGCTGCTTGATCGTCTTGAAGCGCCACAACCAGGGCGGGCCCAGAGGGTCGAGTATCACGACCACTGCACACCCGACTCTAGCTGGCTTCGATAAGTTCAATCCTAACGGATCAAACGACGGCCTCAAATAGCTTCAATGAGATCTTGCGTTGACTCGGGCGTTGGCCCAAGCTGGACGCATATATGTGCCTCCCAGGACGCTTCGGAAAGCAATCACTTCGAGTGGCCAAGGTTAGTTAGGTTAGGGATTCACTTGGGAAAGCAAGTAGTATCTCGTCTCGTAACGCACCGCGGCCGCCGGAACCTGAACTTGAACAAAACCCCGTCTTTTGGCCCGAAGCAAAGTTGGTTCAGTAAGTTAACTGGAAACAGGTACGTGTTCAAGCAAGTTTGTTTGCGAGGGGTGGGAAACGTCTCAGAGGTCGTAAGTTACAGTGGACAGGCAATGCAGTGGCTTGAATGGAAGAGCGGGCCTGCCCGTATGAGGCACCCTGTCGGAATTCTTTTTTAAACACCGTTGAACTGCTTCGGGTACAACCATTTAGCACCTCAAGGTATGCTTTCTGGCAATTACATGGGAGGAGGAAGTGATAAGCCGAATAGGACGGTAACGAGAATCTGCCCACAACGTTTTGTGGTACTTTAGTGGTTGTAGCAATGTAGAGTGCAGGACATCACGACGCCATGCCAGCTCGATTTTTAACTGGCAGCCAGGTGTCAATGAATGTCAGGTCAGCATCACTATGGTATCGCCCATCGCTCTCATGCACCATCACCATCAATGCAGCGCAGTGCCCAGGACAAGGCATCGACAAATTGAATGTATTGTGGGCTAAAGACATTCATCTAGTCGACGTGTATGGCACCATCGCAAAGGGCAGTCGCCCCTCCGTGCTCCCTGGCTGGTATCTGAGGCAATCGTAATAAAAGTAAGGCACAGAGAAAGGCGGGAGAAAATGGGAATTGTGAGGCAAGGGTAAAACGAAAGTGGGGATTGGTTCCTTGTGCGGCGCTTGACAGCACAGTATTTAAACATCGGAGAATATACTGTAGATAAAGGTGTAACACCCCGCCTACCTCACTGAAGACGAAGTTGTTGCACCAAAAAAAATTGAAAGCCAAAGGGGTAAAATACACAGAGAAACGGCCTTATGATTACCATTGCGTCGTGATACCAGCAAGAGTGACGAGGGAGTGGCGAGACGAGATCCAGGTCGTCCAATCACGCTGAAGCTCATCGTTGGGAGATAGGAATTTGCCCCCGCTGGGCTGCTGATGGGACAGGGGCGGCGTATTGTCGTGACGGAGTGCCTGTACCAGGAGTGCCTCCATTTTGCCTTGCGGCAGGTTGTCCATTGGTTTGATAGACGGGTTGTTGGGGCGGTGGCTGACGAGGCGGAGCGGCTTGAGGGTTGCGTGGTGCAGGGGCAGGCTGTTGTTGCTCTCGTTGCTGCTGTTGTTCTGGTTGTTGCTGGTGCTGAGGGGCTTTTGGCCCTGTAGGTTCGTCAATGGCGCTCGGTGCGACATACAGACCCTTGTCGATGTGCTGAGGTATTGGTTGAATCTCGGTCCCCAGCTCTTGTTCAATCCTATAGAGATTGAAACGGTCCTCGTAGGTCACAAGGTTAATGGCGAGACCCAGATGCCCAAAGCGTCCGGATCGACCAATTCGGTGAAGATAGGTCTCAGAGTTCTTGGGGAAATCAAAGTTGATGACGACATTGACAGCTTGAATGTCGATACCACGGGTGAGTAGATCTGAACAAACGAGATTCCGGCAGACGCCATTGCGGAAATCGTGGAAGACGCGGTTGCGGTGCGACTGGAGCATCTTTGCGTGGGAATAGAAACATGAGTAACCTAGCTCAGTGACTTTCTTAGCCAGGAGCTCGACGCGATTTGTTGAGTTACAGAATATTATAGACTGATTGATTTGCAACTGAGGGTAGAAGATCAGACGAGTGCAGACGAACAGGTGGACGTAGTCCGAACCTTAGAGAAGAGAGTGTTGAGACAATGAACCTTCTGCCGCTCCTCGACAAAAGCATAATATTGAGTGACGCCGCGCAGAGTAAGTTCATCCATGAGATTAATTTCATGCGGAGTGTTCATATGTTTGTCCTATTTTGGCATTCGGTTGGTTGTTAAGGAGGACACGCTAGATGAGGACGCACCTTGAAATCTTTTACAATAAGGGGGAAAGTTGCCGAAAAGAGCATGACTTGACGGGTCTTGGGGAGGTATGAGAGGAGTTGTTCCATGACGGGAGAGAACTCGGGTGAAAGCAGCTTATCGGCTTCGTCCATGACGAAAACGGACATTCACTGAGATCAGCAATATTCTTGCCTGCGAGATCGAGAATACGACCGGGTGTGCCAACAAGTACATGCACGGTTTCAGATAGTCGGAGAATATCGTCTTTTAATGTTGTACCGCCAGTGGTAACCATGACTTGGGTGTTCATATGTTTGCCGAGAGTTTTGCAGACCTGGCTGGTTTGCAAGGCCAACTCGCGGGTGGGGACGAGGAGAAGGGCTTGAATTTTGTTCTTACTGACGTCGATATGTTGTAACGCAGGGATGACGAAGGCGGCAGTCTTTCCGGTACCATTCTTTGCGCGGGCGAGGATGTCACGTTTGGTGAGAGCGATTGGGATAGCTTCTTCCTGGATGGGAGAAGGTTTTTCAAAACCGGCTTCGAAAATGCCCATGAGAAGCTCGCGACGGAGGAGCATGTCCTCAAACTCCAGGCCCTTTGTTGCTTTGACATCCTCTGTTTGTGGACGGTCGTCGCGTGGAGGCGCACGGAGGCCGGTACGCCAGTTATCGGGGGGTCTTGGCGTGACAAGATGAGAAAGATGTGAAATGAGGAGGTCTGAAAGATACTCACGGTGCTGTGGAGGATGAGCGCGTTGATTGAGACATATTGGAAGATATGGGCGGGGGTAACTAGTCGGCGGAGGGTGCAGTAGACGGTATTTTCTTGTCGAATAATGTAAGCGGTAAGCGGAGAAAAGTGAACAGAGTTTTTTCCGCCACAGTTAAACTTACTCTCCGCTTCAATCCGACCCGTCTCTTATCTACAACAATCCATCCCTTGACAGTATTTTATTTTATTTACAGTACCCATGCACCGTCCCATCTTTCACCACCACATGCTCTCGGTGATGGGCACGAACGCTGGCACAGGCGGGAGAACAGAGCAGGGACAGGTCGAGACCGGTCCACGGCGATTGATTGGTGTGCCTGTCGATTCGTCTTAATTGGCATAGTCCGTTTGCGTTCCTCCTCAAAAGCGCGCAGGCTCGCCCTTCCGCTTTTTGGCGGCGACCAAGTCCCTTTCTTTCCATTAATATACAGCAAGTCACTTTTCTTTTTCCTTTCCTTCCCTCGTCCGCTAATAGATCTCCACAGCTTCTATTTCCGAGGCCTTCTGAACATACTGGCCACTTCACGCTCCTTCACCACACACTCCTTATTCTTGGGTCAATCAAAAGTATCGGCGAGAAAATCCGTTCATGTTTACCCCTCCTCCCTCTCCCCATCCCCCGCCCCTCAAATCTTGTCATTCCACAGACCCTCCTATGCTATCCCTCGCCCCCTCTTCGCCCCCGTCCCCCCACCGGTCTCTTCGCCCAGTTCCAACCCTCTCGCAGCCTCCACCGAAAAGCGGTACTCGGACAAGGGCGGCAGAGACGAGTATGCTGGTCGTTCAAGATCGTAAACGGCAAATAGGATGGCGAACCGGATTGACTGTCATTATTCTTCCGCTCTTGCTCGCTGTCGTTACGCTTGTGACGCGCTTTTCCTCGCGCCCTCTCTTCTTGGACTCGCTAGCTGGCCCTTCCTCACGGACTCGTGTCAATTTCGCTGCTGGGAAAGTCCGGGCCGGGCATTCAGTACATGTGCTACATCGAAGGCAGGCAAGCAGTGCCACGATGCAGTTGGACGAACCGCCATCCACGTCTAGTGCCGCGGGGGTAGACTTCCCATCTCTGACTTCGTCCAGCTCCCCCCCTCCTACTGGGTCAGTGCCCACGATCCCATCATCGCCTCCCACGCTTCCCACGCCGTTCCCTCAGCCATTCGATACAACGTTAGGTACCAACTTTACGACAGACTCATGTACGACGTTTTTCCTAAATATGACTCAAACCCTACCCTTTCGTCAATGTCGACCGTTCTCCTTCTTATCCCAGGCCTCCAGCTCTTTCTTGCAGGTCAGTGTGATAATTTTCTTCCCACTGCGGCGGACCATCCATCTCAATTCACTTATTGATACGTGCCTCAGGCACAGTCAAACATCACGGCGCTCAACATTGATATTTGGGGCACCTGTAACACGCCCCTGGACGCCGATCAGTGCGCGGCTAATATGGAATGGTTTAAATCGGAGTTGCTATCCGCATGCTCGGAAGAGAAGAGTGAGAACAACCAACTAATAATGCAGTCGCTTGCCAGTACGTTTCTATCCATTGTTTGATCGGGTTATCGCGATACTCACAGCCATGTAGGTTTGGAGACGTATACGCTGATGCGACAGGTGGCTTGCCTATCAGATCAGAATACGTCCGTCTATTGCTACATTGCGGCCGCTAGCAACCAAAACCCGTCCGATCTATATTTCTATTCTCTGCCTTTTGGGCTCCCCCTTCCCAACAATACCGATCTGTCATGTTCCAGTTGCACCAAGAACGTGATGGCTTTATTCGGTTCGCAGGTCAATGAAACTATCAACTTTGAGGAGACGTACAGTGCAGCAGCCATTATGGCATCCACCAAATGTGGCTCAGATTACATTTACACGCACTCGGCCATTACGAAGTCATCTGCGCTGCCGTGGGTTGGGGACATGTTACCATTTCGCTGGACGGTTGTGTTCACGTTGTGCGCGTTTTTGATCGGCTAGTATAACTCGGGCGGGTTTTTTTTATCTTGGTTAGCTTTCCATGTATCGATACCGCGGATACCATGTTGTGGAACCCTTTTTTCTCTTTAGGCACTTACCTTTTGATATTTATGGTTCACATAGGGCGTTTAGACGCTGTCCTTGGATTATTTCAGCGAGCCTGAAATGAGATGACGTGATCTTGAGGCGCCATTATTGCTGCGCCGCAAAACTTGTGATGATTCAGCCCAGCCGCCACGAGTACTCCTCGTCTATGTATGTGGAGCAGATGATCTCGCACTGCATATTTATTAGTGGGCCACACGACCCCGATCTGGATCCCCCCTACATTTGAGCGGAGTTTGCGCCTGCTGCATTTGACACTTCCTTCTTACCATAGCGACACATTGTACACACCACTACCTCAGACCACAATGCCTCGCCTGTCTGTCGTAGCTGGGCCGTCCCTGGACGCGCTCGTGCCCATTACTGTCAACTCTGGCATACCACACAACATTGTATCCGATGCATTCGAAGGGCAGATTCTTGCATATATCAAGGGTTTCACGGACGAGGAAGGAAACGTCTTACCTGGAGAGAGCGAATATTTCAACGGGAGGACCGCAAAGGCATCACTTGGAGCATACAGACTCAAGGTACGTTGTTCGACTTAGTCCCTGTCCCCCTTTGCCAGGTCCGCAATGATAATGACTGGCGGGCCTTGGCATATTACAGGGCGTTTCCTTCGCCCCACCTCTGCGGATGACGTGATCTTTGGTAACACGTTTGACCGCCCGCTGAAGTTACCCTGGGGTTCCAGCGCGGCGCTCAAGTTCATGCAGTACGTATCCTACCCCCGTTTACAATCCCCCTTTTCCATTCCATTCCATTCCACGGATCGCAAGCTGATATGTTCTGTTCCTTCTCTGCCTCAGTTTCGTTGACCCGTCATTGGAACATGATCTCACTTCGAGCACAAAACCATGGGCACTATCACCTCTCATTTCGACGATGCCACACCTCGCCCACAAACGCGTGCCACTGGCTGTGCCTTCTCCTCTCGCATCTCGATCGCCGTCGCCCTCACCCTCGCTTGCAATCCCTCAGCTTGGTCCACATGACCTGCAATCGTCAAAGCACGCAATCATCCGCAATCCCAAGACTTGGCCGCCCTTTCCGCCGCCGCAGTCGCTCTCTGATGATACGGCGCAGCTGCACCTCACGCTGAGAACCCCACTCTCTTCACATTCAAATTCAAATTCACATTCACCCTCTCCCCATCTCTCGCGTCAGGGGTCGTACTCGGGGCGCGACACCCCCGACTCCTTTGACAGTTCTTCTATGCTGCCAATTTTGTCCATAGAATCGTTCGACTCTGGCAAGCTGCCATCATCTACTGAGTCGCCCTCTCCAACGGAGAAAACTCGTTCGAAGAAGAACAATCGCGTATCCGCTGCGTCGCTATCGTCACTGCTCTCTGCGAATCACGAAGATAAGAGAGAGCGCAGGGATCGCAAGCGCACGGAGAAGCTTGCCAAGCATGAACAGGTGCTGCAGGAACTGCGCACGGCCGACCGTCGTCGTGCATATTTTCGCGACGCGACGCATCGACAGGAGCTCACTTTTGGACCTGAGGTACGTAATAACCCCCCTTTCCATAATCCCCAACCCCAAATTAAACGTGGATCACTGACATTTGTGTTCGTGACCCATTAGGACATATTCACGACCGATTTCTGCTACGGCTTTCTTCAGTTCACTCCAACGCTGGCTCTGAATCTGCCAGGCGGCCTCTCGTTTGACCTCATGCATTATTGGGACGGTCAACCTGTCCGCTTTGTATGCTGCGAGCGCAAACGACAGGCCGCCGATGGTGACGGACTCGGAGGAGAGGGTGGTGCAGAATCCGACGTACCCTGGGGCCGCGTTTTGTGGTGTGTGGCGATCCAACTCATCCCAGATGAGCCCCAGCCCCAACCCCAGCAGCCCCCTGCCCATGACTCTCAGCGTGGGTCTCGTATTGCCAATGGGGAGGTTAACGGGGTTGGTCAATCAGAAAGTTGCGACGAGCCCAATGGGGTTGACTAGCGCTGGCGCGCGTCAACCCTTGCATCAGTGAGGGCTTGTCCATGGGTCTACAGGTCCATGTACCGGTAGACCTCTCAGACCACATGTCTCATAGATCGTCAGGAGACGTATTCCTACAGTAGTATCCTAGTAAGTTAAGTTATCACAGTAACTTGCATATAGTGACGTTTCCACATCCACATCCCACATCGATCAATATAAATTACTGTAATCACACATCAATAAATTGCTCAGTAATTTCGCTACACAACCGCTAAATGACACTTCTGGCACATTTGATTACACCACTTGCTGTAATTCGGGTCATGGGGCAAACCCTAATAACTGTTATCGGCTTTGGAATGAACGCGCGACGACGACGGTTCAAAATGTGACTTCTCAACGAAAAACGTTGCCCGGTACCCGACCCACGCACAAACCCGAGGGGATGTGGTACAAAGAAGAGGCCGCCTGTTGTGGTGTCGTGTGTGATTCAGTAAGTTACATGCATGCATGAGAACGACGATGAACATGAGATCTCTCACGCGTATCGGATATCGGATACCGGGTATCGATACCGACCAACTTCCGAGTGCAGCGCAGCGGCGCAGCGCATTTTCCGAGCCGAGCCGACTCCGATCCCCACACCCCACCTTTGTTTGACGTTTGACACTGCGTACAGTACAGTACTGTATCATCACTTTGAACACTCACTCAGGCTTACACATGCCGCGCCTAGCCCTCAGTTGAGTTCAAGTTGCCGTGCGGCACATTACTACAGGTACAGTACGTACTACTTACTGTACTACCCACGTACCCACACAACCGTCACCGCCGACAATAAACCATTATCAACAATCATAGGTTGCGCGACGACGACGACATCTGACGAACACCGACACCGACATCACCGACCATCGGCGTTATAGTAATGAAAGCGCAGTGAGGTGAGGTGAGAGAGAAGAATTGATCATCGCTCCACATGGTTGGTGGTCGGGTGCGGGTGGATGTGTGGATGTGTGGATGGAGTTAAGAATGATTTGTAGGATTGCATTGATGATGACGAATACGAATACATCGGGGGGTCGGTCGGGGTTAAGGGAACGGGAACATAGTACTGCCAGCTTGTCTTCTTCTTCCTTCTTCCGTCACTTTATTCATGCTCTATTACTGTATCAACTCACTGTTGTGCTCACAATCACACTGGCAGCTGATCGCGATTCTCCCGAAGCCCGAAACTTCTCACCGGGAAAGAGCGGAATTGAAGACGGAACGCTACAAGAGAACAACTGACAACTTCGGGTCCGACATGATGATCATATGAATTGTATATTGTAGTAAGCAATGCACAAAGGAGGGATTGTGCGCCGGGTGTGCGCCCACCGGATCTCGGGGCCTGATAAACCAAAATGACTCAGATTTCGCTTGGCATCGATGATCGATCACATATCGTTGATCTCGCTATGACAATCTGAAGGTAAAAAACTCGCTACATTCTCACAACAACAATAGATCTATTATGACATATATACATCAAAGAGATTTAGAAAATTTGTAAAGCCAGTCTTGCGAATGTAATAATAAATAGTGTCAAACAGGTATGCGAGTGAGAGCGTGTCGTCCCATAGCCTCGTACGATTAACAGTAGAGATAGGTATATAGGCAGGGGATGCCATCGAGTATGCGTGAGTATCAGGAAGAGCATACAGGGAAACAGCTCATTGCCGAAGGCATTTGATGAGCTTGTTCGCGCCGTCAATGCCGAAACCCTCTTCAGCCGAGTAGCAGACATACATAGGCATGTGCTGCGAATGGAACTTATTCTGCATGGCAAGTCAGTCACTCGTCCAAAGTGGGGAAAGAAAAATGATGCCTACCCGGAAGTCCCCCCGCCGTGTCAAGCCTGTAAGACCAACGATTTTGTTATAGGTCATGCTAAGCCAAGTGATCTTCCAACCGCTCAGGTTGTTGACAGGCGTGATGGTGTCCGATGCAGTGATGCCAAACGTGACGGCCACTCCGCTGTGTCGGATCCCGTTGGGTGACGACTTGCCAGAGGACAAGGTCTCAGAGCTGTCAGAGCTTGAGGGGTGTGAATCAACGCTTGGCGAACGTTCATGATGGTGATGGCTGGAATTCTCCTCGATCTTGTGGGCGACCTCAACATCCTTCTTGGTCCACACATACGCTCCATCTTCAGACTTGTTCTCCGAGTCATTGGTTGACACGCCCTCGTCCTGGATGTCCGACATCGCGCGGAAGATGATCATCTCCGAGGTGCCGCGTGGTGCATTAGGGAAAGAGACAGCGTTCTTGATTTGATATTGCTTGTGCTGAATTTTCGTGAGAACGAGAATGGCAACTATGTTCGAATCTGCCTCAGCGACCCAGTAGCGACGATGCTCAAAGTCGAGCCATGGCTGGAAAGACGTCTAAAGGAAAGATAAGTATTAGGTGTCGGAATAGCCATGAGGGACGGGAGTGACGTACAGATGCAATCTGGATACCAGTCTTGCTTTTCTTCCAGCTGGAGATGCCTTCTTCGACTTGTTCTTCATAGCGTCTGTCCACTGGTCACTCTGCACCTCGCGGACTTGGACGTTCGCACGCTCAGCGCGGCGAAGGTTCTTCTTGAAATCCTTCACCTCAGACCCTCCACCGCGAGAGTGAGCGAGCTCGACGACCGATCGGGGGTCCAGGAAGTCCTCGACAATACAACTGAGCGTACTCCACGCAAACTTGGAGCCTTGGCCACCCAGGGCTTGCTCCATGTCACCATTGACGCAAAGCCAGACCGGACGGAGTTTCTGGGATCTGGCCCAGTCGATGAAGGCGGCACACGTTGCCTCCAGGGCGGCAGGGTCGGAAACTAAGGGATTACCCCATGCGAAAACAAACGGATCGGAACGTAGGTAGCCCTGGACGGGGGGGAATGATGATTGGGGGATAGGAACGGAAGGGCGCCAGATCTTGTAACGACCAAACTCGAGCCACGAGGTGGCAGAAGAGGAACCATACTGTGCAATCAGCTCGGCGATTCCGGCCTTGTCACCAAGCGCCCTATCACCCTCTACGTCGCCGGCGTTTTCAGAGGATGGCTGGAAGTCGAAATCGGCCTCTGTCGGACTTTGTGTTTCAGGACCAGAGGAAACGGGAGGCTCGCTCTGTACAGTTTGACTGGCCTGCTTCGGTTGTGAAGGAGTCTGGGTAGTATTGATGGTGGTGTCGATTGGGGTGCTATTAGGAGTGGGCTCTGGAGTCGAAGCCCAAGAGCGCCAGTGGTCACTTAGTTTTGAAAGCTGATCGAAGGGGATGCGAGACAAGAGGGTGGCCATTACTGAAGAAGGGGAGTGTTATGAAGTTAGAGCAACGGGGGAAGAAAGCTGTGACTAGAGACGCTTGAAGCATGATGGAATGGTCGCTTTATATGTGTGGGCATGTGGCAATGCATGACTATTTGACCACTATTTTTAGATATTTGCCTGTTCAGCATAATGGATAATGGTGAAACCGCGAATACGCCCAAGTGATTCAATCTCCGACTACGTTTACCTCGCCCGAGGCGGAATCAATCTAAGCGAGGAGATTACTCATAGCTTCTGCTCCCGGTCCGGTCCCGTAGTCACCCGAATTCCCAACTGCACATTTACTCCGGCGACTTTGCGCTTATCGGAACTACACGGTTTGGCAAGACATTGGGCGTGATGGGAGGTCCATACCTAGCCCTGGGATGAGGGCAATGCACCTCGTTTTCAGATGTTTGTGCTATCCAATTCGTGGTTTTTGCAACGTTCTCTTGGCATCTGAGTCAACCATTACGTAGCTTAGGTAATCTGGGGTCATCTTTTTGTCGGACTACCTTGGTCAAAGAGGGTCTAGCACGTTTTTATCCTCTCTCCCTTACACAAGCATTAATATTGACAAGCAGCGATTACGAGTACGGGACGGAGATCACGTGTGGGAGATAATTGCAACTCCACACCGCCAACTGCGCAGCAGCTTTGGGTCTCTCTCTCCTGATTCCATTTCCTTCTTGCTCCTGACCACTCCACACTATCTATGTACGACAAAACTCCCGTATACCCTCATCAACAGCATCTTCCGTGGGCTCATGAGCCTTTAAAGTCTATTTATGTCTTGCAGCGCCTTCTCACGACAATCCTCATCGTACCACTATGGGTCATTTATTACGCAACCCTTCCCCGTTCTTTCCGCCCTCGCCCTTCATGGTCTATCACCCAGGTCGTCGTCGTAAAATTTACCAAGCGCATATACAAAGTCACCGAAGTGGCTGGTGTCACCTGGGGGACCCGTGATCCCACACTTGAGCCAAATGAAAATTCGCTCAAGGAGACGCACTTTGTCTGGGTGCCCCCACTGGCACCCGACCTTTGTACGGGTATTGTTAACGATGATCAAGTGCTACCTCAGAAGGTCGGCACATATGTATGGCCCAAACTCTCCCCTCCCAGCACACACATGCGTTGCCACGTCAAAGGTAGATTATCCGAACTTTCCTATTTCCAACAAAACCCTTCCGGTGATGTGCACAAAGTGGTACCGCCATTCGGATCTGATAATGATATCACCGCTACCACCACACGCACTAGCACTTATAAACTACCCACGCTAGACTTACACGAAGAAGATCCACTCGACGCCATCGGGGATGCAGTCAAGAACTTGGATGTTGAGGCGAGTGCGGCCGATTCTCCCCCTCCCGTGATTGGTCTCTATCTTCATGGGGGCGGATATTGTCATATGTCTGCCCACGAGAAGTCCGGTACCTCTCGGGTTCCCCGCAGGCTCATGAAAGTATGTGTTACACAGTTCGGTCGCTTACGTGTCCCACTGATCTAGTCTCACAGGATAATCTCTTTCAAGAGATACATGGTGCGCTCTTCACATCAAGGCATTCCTAGCGTTAACTTTCGCCCTAGCTGTCGAATACAGGCTCTTGCAGCACGCCCCTGTACCGGGAGCCCTCCAGGATGCGGCTGCTGTCTACGCACGTCTCGTTACACACCATCTTGGCGCATTCAAAGGCCCGGATGGCAAATATCATTATCCTTATCCAAACTCGCCAAAATCCTCTCATACAGACGTACACAACTCTCCAGCATCGCACCCCGTTTTTGACACACTTCCTCCGAGCATTAGCCGCAAAAGTTCTGCAGTACCGTCTGGAGCCGGATATCAACAACATGTCGAAGCAACTCAAGGATATGTTGAGCGAGATGATTTGGTGGAGCCCCGAATCAGTGGAAATGACGCCTCCCCGCATTCGCCGGTCAACCCTGTTTATTCAACTCAGGCGACCACTGACCCCATAGCTGCGGCGCGTCGACCACGTATCATTCTTATTGGTGACAGTGCAGGTGGAAATCTTGTATTAGCACTTGCACGCTGGATCAGGGATGAAGGTGTGCTGCCCCCGCCTGACGGAATGCTTTTACTGTCACCCTCTTGCGATCCTTGTATGCACTGTCTCATGGTCGACTCGAGCTTTTGCTGACGTGACGTGATCTATCATCTAGCCCACACACTTCCCCAAGTACCCGCTTCGCGTCGTCCTCGGCCACATGCCAATACAGATTATTTATTGGATACCCCCGAGCCACGCGCTTTACTCTCTCGCACATTCCTTGGACATCATCCGAACGCCATGGTATACTCACCGTATATCTCCCCGGCGAGTGAGTGGGTACTGTCTGTATTTCACGGAACGGAAGAGGGTATGGCCGATCTAGAGCCTCTCGGTCCGCACAGAGACTCGCGTGATTACCGTGACGAGGGCATCAAAGCATACGACTGCGCTGTCAACGACATTCCCATGTCTCCGAGTCGTCTCTCTGCGCCGAATAATCCGTACATCCGCGCGCCCGAAGGCATGGGTCTGTTTACGGATTTCCCCAGAGCAATGGTCGTGGTGGGTGACGCGGAGCGGCTCGAGCGTGAGGTGGTAGCGCTAGAGCGAGCGCTGGAGCACGATGGGGTTCGCGTGCGGATGGTATGGGCCAAGGACGCTGTTCATGACATATTGATCATGGCCACGTGGGACGAGCGAGTCCGTGAAGGCGTGTGGAAGGAGATTAATAAGTGGGTTTCTGAAGTTGCGGCGGACTAAGTCGGGTATCTGCAGAATTCAGAATTGGACTGTGGCCTGTGGACATTGAATTAATATTACAATCACTTATACAGAGTATAGAATGATGGTGCAGGATGGATAACAAAGTGGCCTTTATGGGGTAAAGGTGGTATATGGGAGGACCTGCGAAGGCAACACTCAGACGGCCGTGGCCGCACGGGTAAGATAGGGCTCAGGCGCAATGTGGGTCATCACTAGCATCACTACTGGGGTCTTGTTAACGGTAAACGAGTAGTTCATTATAACCACGCCTTACATTAACTGACAAACCTAGCTCCGAGGATGTCTTTACATTTATATTCCTGAGGCATCCCCGGAGCCCTTTTATTCAATTAGGCTGTGTACCAGCGGCCCACTCCAATCACGGTTCCATTATGTGACGACGCACGTTGGCCCCGAGCCCTATCTTATAACGATGATGAACCATCAACAACACTTGATCAGGGTGTATGCGCATTTTGATGGCAAGACTCACGACGCACCTCGTAGATGATGCTCGTAAATGAGGTTTCGGGTGCAAGGGTCAGGGTCAGGGTCAAATCAATCAAGTGATGGGAAAGACAATGGGTGAAGGGGTCGTGGATCCGTGGTGAACATTGTGAATAATCATTGACGATCCGCGCTGCAGCGGTTGGGGATCCGTGGTGAACCGTTGAACGTTGAACGATCATTCGATCATATATTGACGATCCGCGCTGCACTGGCAGCCGAGGCCCGAGGGAGTCGCTTGCTGCAGGCTTTTGGGTTGGGTTGGGGGAAAGGGGGACGAACGTCCGTCGTTGGCGGTAGGACGGTCCAAGGGAAGTAAGAAGTTCACCTTGAATGGAGTGAAAAGGATCACAAGACACGTGATTATTGAGACACGCCTGCAAGTGGACAGTAATTGCAGTAATTGCCGCGCTGCCCGCTGGAAATTGCGATGAGATGACAACGGTTAGTATATGATAGTATTTTTGCAGGGAAGCATGTACTAAATTAGTTCCATGTAAAATATGCCAAGTTTTTGTGCCAAGACCCGGATTTGGCTCTTTTTGGGAAACGCATAATGCCAAAACAAACAAACAAAAAATTGTTTTCTTGTTGCAGTACTACTAGTACAGTACATGGAACTCATCGCCACCCGCGAAGCATGTCATGTCGGGAAAAGGTAAAACAAGGACCGGTTTATGGGCGTCCATAGACGAGCATCGATGCCAAGAATAGGAATCACTCTCTACACGTGTCCGATAAATCCATGGATCGGGATGCAGGGAAGCCACCTCTGCTGAGCTTCTATCCCATCTGCCGTCAATGTCCTTTAAGACTGGCCTGTCCCCCGTGAGGCTCTGCGAGTTGGCGTGTTACTTTTCGGACGACGCGTTCCAAAAAGGAATGGTCTGTCGTTGACGGCATTTCCCTTCGAGATAAAAAAAAACTTATATTTCTAAAGTAGTAATGTATTCCAAAAAAAAAAACTTATTTACTTGTAATTAAAAGACATGGGCAGGGGTCATCCAAATGTCGGAGCAGCTGGATGCACGGGAAGGGAGGGAAAACGCGGGGCGGGATGGGGCCAGCAGCGAAGGCGGCGCCAGGGACGCAGGGACGGGTGGTGAGAAAGGGCCAGTGACGCAGGGACGGGTGGTGAGAAAGCCAGCACCATTTCCAAATTTCGTGTATAGTTCATTGAAAAGTCCAATTCGGCCTCCACCTCCATGTCATGATCGGAGCAAACAAACATAAACAAGGTGGTTTCAAAAGGGCCTATCGTTATGATAAACGGCTGTATCGCCCACCCGCGCTCTCTCCTTGCCCTCGCCCGTAGTTATTAATGGACTCTGTGGCTGGCCCCTCGTCTCAAAAACGACCTCTCCCTTATCCTCCGCCTGCCGTCTTTAGGCCTTCGTCGTCCTTTTCCAAACGAAACTTTTCCAAACGAAACTCTGGTCACTCTAGTGTCTTTTTACCCAGACTCCCCGAAGACCCCTTCTCATCTTCTGCTTTCCTACAACGAGACCCCATCGTTGTGAACTCTGAACTTCTCTTTCAAGCCTCAGTTAACTCAAATCCTACTCGGGATGTCATCCTCGTCCTTGGCGGTCAGCAGTTTGTTTCTTCTTTATCACTCATTCCCTTTTAATTTCTCAAATCAATCCCCAGACCCAAGTCCTGAGGACGTAGCTCCTCTATTCAATTCTGAGCGCCTTGTATTCTCCCTTCTCATCTTGGTATCTCATCGGCCTCCACCTATACCCTCAAAGGTACAACCTACGGTTCGCGTTCTTCGTCTAGCGGAGCCACTCGCCTTGGAGCGGGTTGGCGCTGTTCGTTTCGTGAACGTTTTGGAATGGGCCGAACGCATCTCACGAACGTGGCGTAAAGTGGGCGGAATCGGCGTCAGGGAAGTCGCCGAGTATGATCAAGAGGACTTCGGCACCTTCACCCTTCCCCAAAATTTCACCCATGAATGTTCCAAAAGTGGCACACCGCTCGCCGTCACGTCTACTTCCCCAGCGCGCACGATTTTTTCCTTGGACAGGCTTCGTTTGCCTGGAAGGCGCGGCCGTCGCTCTGAAGAATTACTTCCGCCCCCAGATCCATCGCAACGCCCATTTGACGGGCTTGTCAACTACCTTCCTTCCAGTATATCCGACAAGTCACTCCTCAAGCATATCATTCTTGTGACAACTATCACCCGACCCTTTCTTGTCGCTGCCGCTCCTCTGGGTCCATCCTTCGTTCGACCAACGTATTCCGGCCGGAACTCCACATTTACGTTCAAGTCCCTCTATTTGATGTCTACGCCTCCTGGTTCTACGGAATCACTCAACTCGGCTCTCACCGATTCACTTGCCTCTCAAAGCGCGCCGTCCAAAGCTCACCTTGTGCACGTGCTACCCGCCCGCCCACGCAATTTCGTCGCAAATCGCCTGGTAGACAGCATTGAAACATTCCTCCTTTCGTTTTCGCTTTCACCAACGTCAGGAGTAAGAAATGCAGGGAGGATTGATCCCACCCATTCATGTTTCGTGGAGTCCCACACATTTGCCGAACCCATCGGTACGCCCCCAAGTCTAAAGATTAATTGGACCATGGCGGACATATTACTGAGCAACTGCCTTGATGAACAACCAACACCTCGTGTGTGGTTTTCTGGCGCTTCGGATATTGTCGTGGTGGCACTGCCAAAGTCCAAGTCCAAGTCGTCGCTCGCAAAACGGCCCATACGACGCCACACCGAATCCAGCATGGCGTCGGCGTCGTCCTCTAGAACTCCGTCACCTGCTACTGGTAGCAGTAGCAATACGCCACGAACGCCACCTGATTCAGAGGAGGAGGAAACATGGTACCGTCGTCGTGTCATCCATGTCAAGGAGTCTTGGAATCAGACACCATGGCGATGGCCCGCGAAATTCTGGAAACGGTCCACGATAACAACAACGATAACACGTTGATCGTTAACAGCCCAAAAGTTCGATTTTACTCCACCTGTCTTGTCGCCACCGCCGCTGCGGAAAGCCCCCGAGAAGCCGTCTTCCATTCATCATGAAACATTTTTTTTCATAGCTCTGCGCATATATATGTACGTTTCTGTTTCTGACTCAATCGAGGACGCTATATTGTATATTTCTCTTGGACAAGTTGCGCCTTTTTCCCTTGACTTTACGACATTGACCCAAACGAACGTTTTAGACACGAGAATGTAACTAATTTTAGCACGAGATCATGACTCAAATTCTGATTCTGACGTCTTGTGCATGGGTACACGTTGTTGATTTATCGTAATATCGTAATGATGCATCATGACTTGTCGCAAGTATAGGACCGGCGTATCCTTCTTTGGTGTCATGGGAGACTTTGTAGTTTACGAAACCTGAGAACCCCGATGAGCCCCGAAAAAAGTGAGAAGCCCTTGTACTAGGTCCGGTAGGTATCCAGCTACAACTTGAAGTTGTTCCCCCCCCCTCACCAGGACCAGTGTACAGCAGCAGCACAAGACCAGGAGGCCGATAACATAAGCTGATCTCCGAACAGATACCGTGCTGCCAGAAGTGGATCAAGGATCAAAGAAGCGACCCTCTGGGCGGAAATGTGATGAAGGGAGGAGGGGACGCAACGCCGTCGGCAAAACGCGTCCGGGTACTTCGCTTGACTTGGCATGATGTTGATCGATGGTATGGACGGAGGTTGCTCGACTGACAGGCAAGACAAAAGTCTGACAGTCACACAGACAGACGACTACGTGGCATACCTAACCACCTGAACTGATTTAAATTACCAGATACCAGAGCACAGCATATATTTCATATGATCATACCAGATCAGATCATGAATGCCAGACCTGATTTGATACGACCAGATGAAACAAGTGGGATGATGGATGAGCCGGCGAGCCTATTGCTGTGAGTTTCTACAGTAATTGTGTGGTGATATCAGAATTCCGATCATCAATATCAGCTAAGCCAGCATGAAAAAAGGCAAGACCAACCATATGGTTAATCATCATGCATCCAAGGATGATAATAATAATAATAAAAGACGGCGGATGGAAGTAAGAACCTTTTTGTTTTTCGGTTTTGATTTGGGAAACGTTAAACGTTTGAGAGTCCGAACGAGTTCCGAACTTTGCGAAACTTCCCTATTTAACACCCCCCATCGTGACATGACATGACAGACACCCCCGCCGCCGAGAGTATTAGGTGATAAATGGGGTGATAGGTTGGTTGGTTGGTTGGTTGGTTGATATCCCAACCAATGCGGCGGCGGCGGGAGTCGGAGTTGGAGTCGCAGGCGTCAACGAGAGGCCGAGGGCCGTCACATCCATCCGCCTTAACCCCCATAGGCTTGGGGGCGGAACGGCTAGAGTCTGCGGGGGGAGGAAAAGGGAAAGAAGGAAAGAATATGGGGTTGCGCAAGGGGCTCTAAGTAAGCACGAAGCATTTGAGTAAGCACAGGCCAGCGAAACGGAAGAGGAAGAAGAAGAAGGATAAAAGTGGCCCAGAGGTGAGGGTCGTTATATGCGCTGCGCGCTCAGGACGCCACAATAACGACATAACGTATTGCACTGTATATCGTAAATTGCTCCCATTGCGTACGCGCAGGTGTTCTCAGTAATGATCACCGCCGTTGGCCGTTATCAAGTGTGGTCACGGGGGTTTGGGCATCGCTTCTTCAACTTGTCACCGTACTAGGGCCTAGTAACTTCTACTGATGGTATGACTTAATGGCCTCGACAGCGTAGTAGGCCCGGCGAGCGGCAATGACGTTTTTATGGGGAGCCGAAATCGCTTGCGTGGAGGGGGAGGGAAGGCGTCATTGTGGGGAGGGCGGGGGGAAAGAGGCGCGCGGCGCAATGGAACTGACTGTCGGGTCCGTACGGCGCCACAAGGGAATGAGGTTGATAGCGGTAGCAAAGGCGTATCTTCGGCAAAACCAGGGGACTCTAGACTCGGGCTGACGTTGCTCCCCCCGTCTCTTCTGTCGGGTTACTCGGGTAAGAAGGGCTAGAGGGTGTCTGGAAGTATACGTAGTGTTATGTTATGTAGGGAGAAGAGAGCTGGCTGGCCAGCTGTGGGCCAGGTCTAGTACGCACCGAATAAGTAGCAGTTACCAGTGAGCTGGGTCAAGTTTCAAAAAGATGCAGAGTCCGAAATAGTGGAGAAATTATGTTGCGGTCGCGTAAATGCCTGCCCTTGGACCGTGACTCGGATGCGACGACCGCAAGAGGGGGCCAAGGAGGACCCAAGTCCAGACACTATAGATAAGCCAGTAGCACATAGAAGGGAAGTCACGGCATACTGTAGACATCGCGACAATAGCGGGGACAAACCTCATCGTGCGCGGCGGTGGGCCACTCACTATGCCCGGTGAGTACTAGCACCGGACCCATTAGACGCCCATAAAGAAAGTAGAGAAATGAAATCAACGAGTAATCAACCAACACAGCACGGCAAGGTCTCGTAAAACGTGTCAGTCAAATTAATACACCGAACGGTTCACGGTCGTGCCAGTACAGCAAAACACGAGACATGGCCCGCCGGGTATGTGTGTGTTGTGTTTTAATATTAATACGCACAGTTGCCGGCGGCCATGTCACAGTACCAGTACCAGTGTTCGAGTCAATGTCGCGCGCGTTGCGTGAATGGTTCACCATCGTGCATCGTGGGCCCGGAAAACAATCAGCACGTCCGAAAGGGCATATGCGGAGTAGTAGGAGGGGTTGGTTCCGCGAGAGATGAATGGGAATGCGGATAGTGTGAGGCACATGTTCCAGGAAAGAACTGTATGTTTTGGACCCAATGCGGCAGTGCGGCAACAGCAGGGTGGCACGGGCACGGGCACGGACAAGCAGCAAAAAAGCTAAGCGAACACTGGCAACCCTCGAAATTATTCTCGGTTACTCGGGCAATAATGAAAATACCGTTGTGTGAAATAGTTGAGGTTGGGCAGCAGCAAGAGATTGCCTAAACCCAAGAAGAGGCGTAGTAACGACATACAGTCTTTTGATGCGAGGGTAGTGCTGACGGCGATGATGATGAGATACTGCTGTACTACCCCCTCATCTTGCATCATGGTCCGACCCGGAGTCCGCGCTATCATGCCATGCCAGTGGTCACGGCATCGTAAGTAAGTACAGTTGAGGAAGGATCCTTGCTACTTTTGGATCGGGAAAGTTCTTTGATTTGATCTAGGCTGTGTTCAGTTCAGCCTGAGGCCGTAAATCGAAATTGAGTGAGTCGTGCTAGTTCTTCGGATGTCCGAGGCTCTGGTACCTAGGCCCGCTTCGTCGTCCGAGAAGAGCGGGTTGCGGCGGCGGGCACCAACGAACGCATCACCATCGTACGGTACGGTCTCTCTCTTCGTTATCCTATCCTCTCCCAAGTTACTTGTGACCACGGCCACATACAATACATGCCATGCCATAGTATGATGTATTATTACTTATCCCTTGGCCCGCCGCTTTGCCGCCGCCACTGGCCCACCAGGGCGGCGGCCATCCAGAGTTTTTGTGATTTCCGGTTTGCTCTGCTTGCGCTACGAACGAGAGCTTCTTTTTCCACTCTCCTTGCACGAAAAAAAAAAAACTCGGAATCAGGTTTCATCGGTTTCTACGGGAGAACTCACCCATTTGGAAAGAGCAAAGAACGTTTTTTATCATGCACAGGAACAGTCATGCCATGGTCAGCGGATAAGTTACACTGGCAAGCTGTACCCTGCCAGTCACCCCAAAACCTTACTACTGACAGTAGTTAACTTACACGCCAACGTCTCCAAGGGCTTACACCGCTTTCTCCAATTTCCCACACACCCTGTGCGGATGCGGAGCATCACATTTTCAGATAAACTCCATCGTCAGATTTTGTCTCAAGTCTTACAGATTAAGAACATCGATTGACTTGCCCATCAGTCTACTAATCAACCGTTACAGTAACGGGCCTGTTCGAAAAAAAAAAAAAACTGGGGGGTGTAGTACCGGCATCGGTACCTGGTTTCGCCCCACCCGGATCGCTCAAATTACCGTTCGACGGAAGGAAGCTTGCTGCGCTGGTTTCCACTTTGCTTGCTCGGATCCGGACTTTTATTGCAATGTCGCCAATCTTGTCAGTTGCCCCCCTCAGCTCCGGCTGTTCAAAACTTTCATCTCCAAGTTTCGAATCCGTCACATGTTCATTTTCTCAGAGATCTCGTCGTGCGAGCGCGCGATCTCCATCGATAACACGTACCTTTGTACATAATTTACTTCAAATTCTGCGAGCGCTAGTAGCGTTCCGTACTTGATCATATAGTAGTAGTAACGTATTAATAGGATAGTAGTACAGTAGTGTATTAATAGAATAGCCATAACTAGTTCAAAGACGCCTGCGAAGGCTGCGATGTCCATTGGCACACATCACCATCACACGCCATTATATTTTCACGCCTCGAGGAGTTGCCATGATAAGTCCAAGACGTAAGCACGCACCGCCGTCACGAGGAGCTTAGTGGCTTATCTTTCCCAAAACCTCATGACCTCCCGGAGAAACGCGGGACGGCCCAACGGTGCGAAGTGGAGGCAAGGGCGCAAGTGCAGTAAACCTGGTTCCTTCCCCTGTCTTGCGAAGCACAACATTTCAACAGCGAGCGTCGTCTATCCACCCGTGCGTGCCTGCAAAACACACACACACCCCTCCTTCTCCGCTTCTCGGTCAACTTTAACTCCTGTCACTCGTTCAACTCCACACTGGCACCCCGAGAATCGACATTATCGGGAGATAAGGATCAAAGGATCAAAGATCCGGATCCTAAGAGGGTGTTATGCATCTGTCCCGGAGGCGAACTGCCAGTGGAAGCGTGCTCACATGCTAATTTAAATGAAACATCGTAGAAGAGGCTGGCAACAACTCAGTTGCCTCATGTCTACTGACTTAGATCTCCGCTCTGGGGCTCTGGCTGGAGACAGGCACCGGACTCGGCCTGCGCAGCAGGCAGTGTGCTGTTTCTTCTTTCATCTCTCTCCCCCGCACACGCAGCAGCAGCACCGAGGGGTAACAAGCATACTCAACCTTCCACCCATCTCAGATTCTGATCTAACTTCTTTAACCTCTTCCACATTACTGCATTTGTTCGAGCAACCTTACGGAAGACCGTCGGCTCGAGTGTGCGGATCGAGAAATACCTGCGGTTGCAGCCTGGCAGCCTGCTGGATGGTTTTGATTCCGCGAGTCGAGGCTGACGCGCATGGCGCCTTCAGGGTCGTATTTCATTAACTTACTGTAACCTTACTGTAAGCGCTGTTCCGATTATGTAGCCAAATACCGAGACGCACGGCTTACTTTGGTTTAGTCAGATGTAAAATGCACGGCAGACTACAAATGAGACATGGATTACATCGGCGCTACCAGGAGTGGGTTCTAGGTCGTCGTCCTATGGCCCCATGATTCCGACATGGGATCGAGAATAACTCCAGGGGACTCGAACGCGTTCTGCTCCCGCTCCATCTCACATCTTGTTACCGACGAGAGCCGCGGCTTGTGTCCCCGAACGGTCTGTGGAGTAACATGCCGAGTGGCTACCCCTAATTTGCTGTGTATAGAACCCTAGAACTCAAGCCACGGAAGAATCAGTAGAGGGATCATGAGATTATTGAGAAGCCAGGCCACTGCGCGAGGATGGCAATTCATACAGTTTTTCAAAATCATGCTGAGTGAGCCAGAGTCATTGGGATGACCTAGCACCAGCGCTTATGCGTTTGCCACCGCCCCTGCCGCGCTCGGTGACTTCAATATTTCCTTGCGGGCTCAGAGCGCGCGCACGAATGGAAGGATACTTGGTGGGAAAAAGGGGCAGATCCCAATTATCTCTGCATTACGTGGATCGTAACGAACGAAAGCCTCGAGACCGCTCTTCTAAACAAAATATGTCAAATTCAAAGGGCGATGCTCCACGGCTGTAGTTCAGCTGGCCGCCTAGCAAAGGAAGCCTACAACATGCACATAACAGCAGGCAGGTTTCCTGCACCGAATTCCTTTGTGCTATATGTCGAGAGTTTCGCGTAATAGAGTCGCCTCGCTTGTACACACAGGCGAATCAGGCCATCAAGTAGTCCAAGCGCGGACTTTACACGTGGTCCAGACATAGTTGACCTTCGTGGCAATTGATTGCGAAAACACCCCCACTTACATGCGATGTGGAGTTGAAGAGGGTTCTGTTGATGGAAGTATCTGCCTGAGGTGGATAATGCGGACAAGCCTCCAGGAAAAGGACTCATACACACGCCCTTCAACATCATCGGCATGTATAAGAAGCGTTTCAGATCCAGAGTACGAACAACTGGTTTACCAACTAACCGGATACTTCGATTGGTTAGACCAGACAGTATGTGGCTTGTGACCTGTTCGGCTTGGAATTCCATATGTCCGTAGCCCGGCGTCTAATAGTAATGGGTGAGCGTCTAAAGGCGTCAGGTGCCACTGAGTCACTGAGCAGTAGGCATCACGAGTGACGCCGGTCGAGGCCCTCGATCTGCCCTGGCAGTTGCTTGTTCGGATTCCAGGCGCCCGAGGAAACTATTAATGAACGTGTCTTTTGAAATAGAAATAGTGTAGACGGACTGGACAATGGCCGACATCGGCTGAAACATGCTAGACCATGCGTATACTTGGACAAATGATAGGCGCTGGACTATCGCAATGGGGGCATACGAGCTACGTCCCCAACACGTCCACGTTGGGCTACAGGGGTTCGGTTGCTGTATCGCATCAGAAAATCGATTGCAAAAGAGGGGATGTCGGACGTCTTTGTGTTTGCGCGCGAATGCTAAGACTGATGGATCTTGGCGGTGTGATCAGCATCAGGGCGCGGCCGGCACAATATTTGAAACGAAAGGGTCGAGACTGGCGAAGAGTAAGGAAGAGACCGGAGATGCGCGTCGTTCGTCACCCCAGCGACCGTTCCCGTCCACGTTTTGACAAATGCGTTGTTTGCAGCCGAGAGGAGAGAGATGCTTCCTTTCGAAAGGACAAAGTGAAATTTTTACCAATGTTTTCGTACATCCGACGTTAGTCATTCGCTCAAGAGTCGAGTGTCGAGTGGCGCTCGATCATCAAGCCAAGCCAGCCAGGCCAGCCAGCTGACTCCGGCACGGGGCGAAGCGATCCATACGCCCGAACAGGGGCTAGAAAGGTTCAGATTATCCGCATGTTTTGTTTGTGCCGGGCATGAACGTCCCGAGTCCGGATTCAGGCTAGTTTTGGTTTAAGAATTTTTTGAAAGAATTCATGGCTGCGGCCTCGAATGCCCCTGGAGATACATTGCGGTGGAGGACCGACCGCGTCTGCAGCCCAGGCTCCAGTCGAAAAAAAAAAAAAAAAAAAGGAAAAAAAAAAAAAAAGAGCAGAAGCGGTCACGTGGTGAGCGTGGCTTGGCAACCTGATCGAGTGAAATTGCCGCAAAACCTTGCTATAATGGATGATTAGAACACGGTTTCATCGATATTGATCACAATCTCAAACAACCAGACAATCAAAAATTTACGTGATGACCGTCTAATCGGGGGATTTGAGAAGCGGCTTGGCCACAACGGCATTCGAGAGGGGTCGGGCCGAGGAAGAGGAGGAAAGGGGGGATTGGGCATGCACTGAAGAGGCAAAAGGTGAACTGAAATGGGCGGGTGCAAACGAGGAATGGAAGCGGCGCAAAGCATTTTCCCGGACAAGGAAACAAAGCTCTGAAATGAAAGGGAAACCTCTTCTGTCTGTGAAATCGATGATGAGACGTGGATCACGTTTGTGCGATACGGTGTGCACGAGCCATGTCCATACGTGTGCGATATCGTTTCCGTAACGGGCAGTCAGCTCTCCTGGGAAGAAAATGGGCGAGATCCGCGGAGTCATAAACCGATCGTCCAACCAGATCGCGTTGCCGTTCAATGGTTTTAGGGACCAGACACCGCCGAGCAGCTCGGCCTCGAGTACTGCGCCTGCTGGCGCTCGGAGGGTAATTTGAAAAGTTTTTGAATGTGATGATGGGCCAGGACCAGATCTCAGAGGCCTGCTCTACTGGGATAACGACATGAGGCCTTGGAGGCTCGAAGGATATGAGATCCGGGTGCATGGCGATCCACGTCTAGCAACTGATGTCAGACGCGTCCACCGGGATTAAGGCAAAACACCCAGCCCGAGCCACTAACGTTCTAACCAAAGCCCTTTGACCTTACCGGCGTCTTTTCCGGCCCTTCCGTTCCTCTGCCTTATATAAATATCCCTTGTTTCCTTCCCATCTCCATCCCCATCCCGACTCGACGACACCCCGTGTACCTCTCCCTGTCAGTACACCATTCCCCTACAACGCGCTCTGCCTCGTAACACCCCACTCCCCTCTTTCAAATCAAACACCATCCAACTATCCACAACATGCCAGCCGTCGTCAGCAACGCAACGCGCATCTGGGAGGTCAACATCTACTGGGACCTGTTCTCACAATGTGGCGTCTGGGACCCTAAAAGAAGGGGCGTTGATATATGGGAGTGCATTCGTGCCCGTACGTTCTAGTGTTTTGACTGCCAGACCCTCGCTCATTCGGTGCCACACACAGACCAATCCACTCCTGGAACTCAGGTCAGTAGCCATCACGCGTAGGGACGTGTTTTTACTGATGATATTTTCTTCGGTCAGCCGCCGAATGGTGCATATTGGCGATATGTCGCGCGGCGATAGTTTTCCGTCGTCAAGGTCAAGCATAGCCCCGGCGTCGTCAACCCCACCATCCATTTCGTTCCACCTCCCATTGTAACCCCGAAATCCACGTGATCCTGCGCATTAACCCGTTTTGGAAAGAAATGCCATATCGACGGCGCGGATCATGCAATCAAATAAGTCACCCTTATCGCCGTGAAATCCTCGATTCTCCTTCGCAGCGCTTTGAAGCGCTCTGAATCCCCCTATCCCGTTTGCCTTCCAACTGGGCCAATGGCACCACATCGACACGATCCGTCTTCTCGAGACCGAATTGGACGATCATCCATTTCTGTCCCCTCTCGAAGCTGCAATCTTACTTTGTGAGGTTTCGAACGCCGCAATATTATTCGTAACCATCAAATCACAAACCAGCGGTCGCAATCAGATTGGGGACCTCGACACTATCGACCGGTCCAAAACTGAGTTACTTCCGTAACTCGCTATCATGTGTCGCCCCCACATCGCATTTGCTGTATTTTGCAAATGTTTAGTCGTCTTGCGCCTCGCTACGCTGTCACCGGTCTATGTTTCTGTTTTACCGACCTACCTTTTGGTTTCGCTATTTTTGGGGTTGTTTTCGTCTCTTCACATCGCAAAACATGCACACGATTTTCCATCCAAGTTATCGCACAATATCCATTCCACCGCTCCCCCACCTTCTCCCCTCCCCTCATCTCGTCCCTTGGGCCACTGGGTACATTCTAACACGGTTTCCCCTCCCATTATCACGAGCGTCATCTTATGTTTATTCATGGCAACATACTGTACCTATCACTAGATGGCGTAATTCCAGAGGCATTTATTTATGTGTATATTTCCATATAATATTAGCTGCGTGTCTTGGGTTGATCGCCCTGGCGATAAAGTAAACTAGATCTATTTTTACTGGCACTTGCGCTGCAAAGGTAAAAGTATAAGCTGCGATAATGCACTGTAGCGTCGATATGTGTCCAGCCTCGTATATGATTATGGACTTGCATCGTTGAAGATGTTATCGCTTTGAGAATGGCAGAAATCACCTGTTTTTCTTCGCATGGCGCAGTACCCTCACTGAGCAACCATCTCGTTCGGGGTAATAGGTATGAGAATCTAGATAATCTAGATAAAGCAAAGCACAAAAAGAGGGAGGAGACTGATTCCCCACGACTTCAATTGAAGGGAAGCTTTCTGGCGCGGGGCGATCCGGGGGTGGGTCCATAAAATAAGTACCCCTACACCACTACCAACGAACACGCACGCGATCGTTACCCACGATAGGACGGGTACGAGATATAATCATAGTTTGCGCATTTTTTTTCAGAAGAAGCAGCAAACCGCGGGCTGGCAACTCCTACCCGCTCCCACTCCCAGGCCCGACAAGGCCCGACACTCCGATGCGTTATCGTATCCTTTTCAACGGGGGTACCTCCCCCCGTCACGGTCCCCCTCGACGTCAGACTCGGTCAGAATGGCACTCCACTGACTTCACGAGTGGAGTTGAATAGGTCACACGTGGTTTATAAATGCCACTGTATGATACCATGCTGTACACGATATGGGACCGGCCAATACATCGGATTTTTTTCTTATTCGTCTTGGGGAGCTTATCTTATTCTGGACCCCCCACTTACATCTTACTGCGCCGGAGACCCGGTGATAATGAGGGGGGATCATGATGGCGGGTGGCGAATGGCGACGCGCAATCAATGAGGGTGCACCTAAGTGACAGCGGCAGGTAGAAATAGGCACGCCAATGGCGGGTTTCGGATACATCGAAGTATCTGTGTATCACATGGACGCAACGCCCAGAGTCACTCATTGGGGCTGCTGTACCGTATGGATCAAGGGTCCTGTTTGGTGCTTCGCTGCGCATTTGGATGGCATTTCGAAGCAGCGTGTCCCGGCGCCTCGATGTGATGCAGGTCAGATTAGATGATTATCCCCTGCAGAGCGGGGTCATGGGGATCGAAACGTGGTACGCCTTTATTGTCGCACATACTAGTGGCGTTTGATAAGATACACACTGTACCGTTATGTAGATGATTGGCCTCCCGCGGCGGGAGGAGGAATCGGGTGACGTTTGTTGGTATTAGTTATTTCATCAGGCGCTAAACTGTCAAAGTTATGAGTGGAGCGGAAAAAAAGTAGGGGATGCCGTTCTGTGCCACAGCACAGCACCCCTCTTCAGTTTTCATGGGAAAGGATTGACACGATAAGGCTGGCTGTGGACGAACGGGGATGATCGAGGTGTGTCAGGACTCAAAAGTTCATTTTCATATATTATCGAGGACCGAGCTATCATACCATGCTTCAGCTGAACCGAACTGTAGACTGCTGGCGACTTCGAGATGCTGCAGCGGCAATGGCCGCCCGACGGTATGTACACAATGGTACTCGGTAGAGAACAACGCCAAATATAGCTGCGCCCGCAAATCCTGACAAATATCAATAAGAATCAATCAGAAAAAGACCAATCATCGGAATACTGTTGAACCGTGAGGCTAAAAAGGGATGCCCTTTGGGGCCGACGGGGCCTCGTACCATGACTCTAATGGTTAGGGTCCCGTGTGGCGCTCGAGGCGTGGGAGCGCATGGAATGCATACAGAGACGCTGTCAAGTTAGCAAAGGCTTTATGTTTCCGGTGTAAACCGGAAGCTGACAAGCGTGTGCGCAAATCGTTAATTACCGTCGCATTTTGTTCGCGTATTGACGACGACCAGGGTAGAGGGTGGACAAGTGGAACAGGTTTAGGTTTACGTGAACACTGAAACGTCGTAACGGTGAGAAAACTCATTAAAAAAAACGTAACAAAAGCCAGAGATGCAGGGAAACGTTCAGATCCGTGTTTCGTCGTTACGACAATAAACGATGGTAACATGACTATGTTTGAGGGTCGATCGGGTCGCCAAGTCTGTTAGTTAACTTACGCAAGTTTCTTTGTTCAATAAAGTCAGCTGAAAGATCTCCATCGGCGCGCATAGATGTGCCAGGGGCATGGGGGGTATGGGGCCTGAGAGGGCGAAGATAGCATCAACACGGGTTGAAATTTTCACAAGCGCCATAAACGAGTGTCGTTGTGTTAGGTTAGAGTGTCTTTGTGTGTCAATGACTTTGACGCGCCTTTGAACATGCCTGCTAAGTCACAAACAAGATCACCTAGCATACTATACAGATTAGGGATAACAATTGGGAACGAGTACCAACATAATGAAGCCGAGGACCAGGAGCCGGGCAAGGAACTAGGCATGTGACCGAAAATCAGTTTTTCCAAGTGACGAAAGGTTTACATGGAAGGCGACTGCTGCTGAGGTCTCCGAGCAACTCCCCCAGTAGTGAACTAGAGAAACAGTAACCCTGAGAAACGAGTCTTCTGTGGCACGACAGCAGTGGCAAACTGGAGCGACATGCACGGGTAGCCAGGACGTCGCAGAATTGAAATTTCATGCCACATCAGATGGGACGTACTGAGTTTCCCTTGTACCTTACTGTATGCGATCAGAGTCCAGACGTTATGAGGAGTGGCGTGAAGAAATGACAAGTTCATGACATGACATGACTACAGCAGCTGCTGGATGGATCACAGAACCAACAACCAACAACATTTGGCCCCACGTGATCGTGGCCCTTCCCAATTTACACTCCCAACAAGAAGCGTTCAACGTTTCAGCTCTTTCCAACGTTCACCTACTGCGAACTCAAACACCGCCTGGCAAGACCGAGGATAGTGCAAATACGTCGGCTTTTATCCCCTCTCTCTAATTCCTACAGCATGAATAATCCCAAGAGTATGGTAAGTATCTGGCTTTAACAATTAACCCAATTGAAGGGAATAAATACGACGCTTACCAAACGCTTGTCTCTTCTCCAGGTGCTTGGCTGGGCCAGCCTTATTGCCGTAGCCGGCGTGAGCTTCTATTTCACAAAACAGAGCATCAATGAGCGACGGCGGCAGCAGGATATCACCGGTGAGAGGCCGAGTGCCAGATTAGATTGTGAGTACTAGAGATGGTGGATCTTCGCACCAACTGCTACTCATGGCGCCGATCAATGCTCAAGGGAGGGAAAGGATTGCCCAAGACGAGGCGCGAACTCCACAGGCACCCAGAGAAGACGAGTATCCCGTTAGTGGCCCGAATCTCGCTGGCTCCGGATTCTCTAGCTCGAAGGACGACGACGCGGCCTGATCTGATCCTAATTCCCGGGATCGGCCAAAGTAACTTACACATCTTCCCGGGAATCCAACTAAAAGACTCTATTTTTTTCCCCCTCTTCCTTTCCATTTGCTCCTTAAATATCCCTTCCATTTCAATTTCGTTTTTCCACAAAAACCAGAGCATGACGATGTCAGAACAATAAATAAAACGAGTGACGAGTGATCATCATCCTGACGTCATTTCGACCCCTGTGTTTTTGGAGAAGGTCATCAAGTTGGGGCACCCGCAGCCAAACCGTAGCACATGCAGTCGGACGTCCATTCGTTTGTATTGTCATGTCAAATAATCCTACTATCCCACGTTTACCATCTCGGCCTGGGAGGGTGAGCCTACGTTTCTACGCGCGAAACGCCGCCCGAACTCATACAGCACGTGTCTCAGGTCCTCCTAGGCGGTGCAACCATCATCGGCGGAATCTTCGCAGGCACATGGTTTTACATGAGCACAAAGCAAGCTCGCAAAGCGAGCCGTGAGCCTGGCGAAAAGGGGGCGCTTCCAAGCTGTTGAGTTATTTTCACAGTATCATTCACACACAACCGCCATTACTCCTTTCCTGTCCCTCTTTTCCTACAACCGACTCATTATGGCCGAACTTCGCACGTACGGTTCCTTTTTTTTTTTCGTAGGGGAATACCGAATGAGGCAGACTGTAACGAACCCACGCGGCGGTGGCGCTCTCTCCGGTTCGGTTCTGGCTCTGGTTCTGGCTCTGGCTTTGCTGCGGCGGCGCAGCAGACTCGAGAGCCGCGCACTCTACCGCTCGATGCGCCCAATCGTGATCCGTCGGACAATAATCGCCCGCAGCACGGCTCGCTATCCCCAGACGAAGAGGCGCTGCGTTCGGAGAACGGTACCAAGATGCAACCTGTGCCGCGCTAAACGGGTGAGCCGACGAACTTGCCCCATACGTCCCTTTTTAGTACTTATAGTTAGCGCACAGGATCCAGCTGGATCCCGGTACTAGGCACAACTCCGAAGCAGCGATTTTAAACCGCCCTCACGTCAGTTGTGTCCAGAACATGTTAATAAGAGACGATGAGTAATGAGGATTTTCGAATATAATAAGTGGCCCACAAACTGGACGAATGCTCGTATGGTGTACACCAAACTTGTGAATGGGAGAACAGCGTCAACAATTAGACAAATGACATGCTCATCAGAGTAAGTTTGTGTGAGCATGATGTGCAAGTGATGGTAATATTGGTACAGTACAGTGACAGAGAATCAGCGACTAAATATACATAGCTTGCCCGTCAACACTTGTACGACAGACGGAATAGCTAAATGGAGCTACTCCCGAACATTCCTCGCGTGTATCAGAAGTCGCCCCTCCGAGGATATCCACGTAGGCTCCATACGCCATACGATTACAACAGTTCTACGTATTTTCGACGTTGTCATGATGGCGAGTCGTGAGAACGGAGAAATATGCGACGTAAAGGGGGGATATGCAAAACATATGAAGTCGCCAATCATGCAACAGTCCGTGTGTTAAGGCTATGAAGTTGCTTGAACACGACCGCGGCGGCGCCGACGTCTGAAACGAGGTTTAAATCGACGAGCGGACGAGTGAGGCACGCAAGGGACCCACCGTGGAAACAAGGGACCTTTCGGCATGGGCCGCTCATCTAAGTCCTGTGCGATATTCGCAGCAGCCTGGAAACCCTGCATACAGAACGGTACGAATGACGCCGCACAAGGACAGAAAATCGATCAGCGAAGTCCAACATTGCTTCAGCTATCCCCGCCCAACGGGGCGACGGGACGTACGTACCTCGACCCAATCCACGACGCTGGCGACGTCGCGGGCCTGCAGCAGAAACTGCTGTCCCTCCATACGGATGCGGATCACGTTCTGTCGTTTCACGTAGTCAGTTCCCAACCCGCTCTCCGCATTGTGCAGTGCATAGGAATGCAGCAGGTTTTGCTCCTGAGGGAGCGGGACGTCGGGATCGTCGACCCATAGATGCCGCCGTCTTTTTATATGCGGCGTGCGCGATGGGTTGAGCACGGGTGTGGGTGTTCGCGAGGTTGGAGGGCTCACAGACGTCAGCGAGGATGCACGCTGGCTCGAACTTGCGTCTGGCGTATTTTGTTGCAGAGCGGAGAACGGGCGGGGCGCTTGAAACTCGGGGCGTGACATGGAGGGACCGTCACTGGCGGCGCTCGCACTACGGTTCTTTCTGCGGAAGTGTTGGTGAATCCGCCGCGAGCGGGTGGATGATGGCGAAGATTGGGAATCCAAGTCGTTTGGCGAGTGTGACGACCCGCTGGCGGGTTGCGACATAGGCGATGTGGGAGACTCGGGAGGCTGCGCCGGAGTGTTATCCACGACATCAAACTTCGTCTGTCTTGCGTCGCTTTCGCTTTCGCGTTCTCTCCCCTTCACCTTGGCTGAGGTGGAGTTCTCTTGAGAGCCGAGAGCAGAGATGTCACCCACACCAACGGTCTTTTCCCATAAGTTCCCAATTAGACCCATCCCGGTAGCAGTAGGTGGACAGCTGTACACGCGGAACGCAGTCCCCTCTAGAATGCAAAGCACGCGCCGCCACTTTCGGTCGCGCGCTTGCACGCCTGGTGCAGAAAACTCCATCTTGCGTGGCATGATCGCGCGCAAGTAGATATCGTTCGTGTAATGCGGGAGATGCTCACAGCCTTCCTCGTCGCGTGGCTCGATCTTTATACTACGCTCACCGAATCGGAATTCCGGGTATGCTGGTGGTGCAGTAGAAGGTCCGAAAGTTGGCATCGAGAGCCGCCGGCGGAGGGATGGCCCTAATTGGCTGTCCGGATCTTCTTCCGTGTCCAATACTGCAGTATCGGCCTCGGGGACGGGGTCACGTAAAGGACTTTTGGGCGTCTTGGCAACCATCTCCGGTGTTTGGTGCTGTCTTAGAATCTCGGCCATATCACTCATGCTACGTGAGGCTTGATGATACATGCCGGAGCGTGGAATGGGAGTTGTCGGCGAGCGCAAAGTCCGCGCTGAGGTTGCCCATGCTGAAGTCAAAACGCTAAAGGTAGGAGGAGTTGAGGCAGGGAGCGTCGGTGTGGCCCACGCAGATGGCCGGGCGGACGGGAATTGGCGGGAATTGGTCGACTGTATCTCGGGACTCTTCGAGTTGAAGTAGTCCGCTTGGTCGCCTCTTGGTGTCTTGTCGTCTTGCCGAATAGTGCCGATTTTATTGGCGTCTAGGAATGACATGTCCAACGGAGTAACGAGAATCGCTGGGAGGTCACCTGGGCGGGACTCCGACGTTCCAGACGAGTGTGGGTCAGATGTGCTCTCACCATCTTCGCTAGCCGTGTCTGGGACCTCAGCCTCCTGAGTTTCTTCCTCAGCGTCTTCGTCTCCATCAGCTACGCCCTCGTCGTCTTCGTCGAGATCATCCAAATCCGCGTTGTCGTGTTCCGCAGGCTCTTGGTTGTCTGACCCCTGCATAGGCAAGGCAGGCACGCTTCGCAATGACCGTGAACGTAGACGGTCAATTGCCGGGGACGATGTCGGAGATATAGGAGGAAGTGACAGAATAGGGTGTTGTGGCTGTCGCGTGATAATGGCAGGGGACAGGCGCGCAGACACGCCCTCGATAGAGAACTTGGTAGGGAACGGGGTTGATGGAGAGTGAGAGGTAGTTGTACGGAAAGAGGGGAATCCGGGTGTCAAGGAAGCTGGGTGATTCGAGGCTCGTTCCATGGGCGGCAGAGGAGTGTCTAGTCCGTCCGACAAGACACTCACTGGCGGGGAACTCGCGTCGAAAGCTTCTACGCTTGACGCACCCTGTTGGGGTGACGTACGGGCTCTCTGGCGAGAGTAAGATAATAAATGATTAGAAGTGGGCAAGAAAGGTGAGAGGGATAATGCAGCACGTGGTGTTGCTCGCGGAGTTGACTCAGCTGCCGCAGCCTGGGCGGCAATTGCTGCCGCACATGATGAGCTAGAGAGAATGCCAGCGGCAAGTTCGCTGCCTGGCACGCTCATTTGTAAGCTACTAATGGATGTATGCGAGTCAGAACTGCCCGGAGAAGACGACGATACAGATTGGGCCATAGTTAAATGTGATGGTAATGGGACAGGGATTGATGCCATCTGGCTCGGAGAAGTTAGGAAGTGTTCACGCGAAGGCGCTAGAGAAAATTTATCCGGAAAGGGTCGGGTGTTCCGTTCGATGCTTGCTTTCCCTTGACTGACTCGGGGTAAGCTCCCCGAAGTAGACACACAAGACTCGGGGCGTGGTGTATGATGGCTTCCGAGAGCGCCTCCTTCCGTAAGTGGATTGCGGGACAATACCGCCGCTTGTTGTGTCGTGTCCATGGATTGTGCATGCCTAAGTTTCGCCCCAATTCGACGATAAGCGTTACCAAATCCTCTAGGAATAAAGCCGGATTTAGTCTAGGGCTGTCGTGAGCAGACGGGATCATACAGTATGGCCGAGAAGAGCGTACGGGAGCAGGAGATGGGGACGGCGTCAATATTGGATTTAAAGAGTCCACTGCCGAGTGACCTCTATATTGCGACGCCATGGATCGGTGGGCGGTGGGGTAACTGCGGTCCTCGCGCAGTTCGGAATGGCAGCGTCGTCGGGGGGTATCAGAAAGGCAGATGCGTGCGAATGCGAGAAGCGCCCGCCGAATGAGCACAACAAGGGGCTGTTCAAGTTGGTAATGGCGGTACACTATCAACAAGCGCGACAGTGGGGTATACGAGTCGCTGCAGATGGGGTGCAAGCACTCCGAAGACAGCAGTCGAGGTGTGTGTGGTTAACCACGCGTGCACCGGTCTAGACTTGCTCCGGCACCACGCATCGTGATCATAATCGTGGTGGAGGTGGTGGAGTTGGGGAGTTGGTACTTACGCATGATACGCACACATAAACGTCAAACTACGGACTTCAACTACGCCATACTATTACCAGGTACCAAGTCGTGGTAATTAGGAGTCCGCATCGTCCTGTCAGTGACTCAGGTCGCCTGCACTGCGTTCATGACTCTCGCGCGTGTCAGTCTGGGTCTCAAACATTTAGTGAGACATACTAATGTCACTCCCGCCACTATACCCTCCGAGTCAAGTCAGGCACGGCAATATTCAATGGGGTTTGTTACTGCAATACTGCAATACGGTACGTCAAAATGAGTCTATCAAATCCCTTCCCATTCTGGTAACCGGATGCTTTCCTTGCACCGAAATTTCCACTTTTTTTTTAGACTCATGTACATGTGCTTTATTGCTAGGTACACATTTTGTGGTTGACCGGTGAAACAGCCAAGTTGAGGATAGTTTGAGGATGCGGATGCGACATTCGAGGCTTTGCCAGTTATGTGTTTCTTCTGTCACATCAATCCATCATATTGAAGCTCAAGATCCGGGCAGCACAGCACCCTACTTCCAAGTGTCAGGATATCGTACGCAAATCTCTCACGGTCCAACGCGACAAATATTCCGAGTCTAGCTGCATTGCGTTCGACTCTACCCTGTGCTCGCCCAGACGACACGTGCGTTGTCATTCGCATTCGTGACTTCTGGTCACTCATGGTGTTTTTTGTTAGTAACGAAACCATCAAAACGTTTGGAACACCCTGTTTCACACAACCCATTGGTTTGGAACCGTGCTCTACCCCAATGCCGGACTCGTAGCTGTTCGTCCTCCCATTCGTAGCAAGAACACGCGTAACTGTCCGTTCATCTTTTTCGACAATCCTAGACCCTTGCCTTACACCTGCTCTCGACTGTAGGTACAATATGTCTTCGTCGACGTGGCCCGGGCGTGACCAACGTGCTGTAGTCTACGCGAGTTATCGACGCGTCATATTCGCTACTAAGCCAGTGCCTTTGGGGCTTCGCCCGATCGACTTAAGCTACGGAATGATCGTCTGACTGCTTCTCATGGCAATCGCAGTTTCTAGAATCAGCCGTGTGCAGCCGAGGAAAGATGATACCAACAGTGGGCGCTCATCACTATGACTAAGCGTGCCAAGGTGGATAGGAAACGGAAACGATTTTATCGTGAAACCCGGGATTTGCAAAATTCAAATTGGAAAATCCCCCACAGTACTTCCCACCGATTGACAAGAACAGAACGAACCTGGGGGACAACAGAAGCAGGCCCAAGCCGGCCACTCACTCTTGTGGCTGGGGTGCGATGCGTATATAAGAAGGGCGAAACGCCCCCTCAAGTAGTTTGTGATGTCTTCCCTCGCATCCGCATATTTCGCAAGCTCCGTCGCTGGTGCAATATTTTTCGGTGAGACCGTTCTTCGTGCTACTTGCACTGTGTTCACAGCCCGTTCACGTACTAGGCGCCTATGTTGTTCTGGCGTCCACGGCCCTTTACTTGCTGTACGTTGCTTTTTGTTGATTCTAATGTTTAAACACAGTGGCTTACCCGCTTTCGCCGTAGCTGCCGGAGAGAGAAGACAGTCACAACCGTTGTGATGATGATATTGACAGTCGTCATGTTTGGCATCTCGGCCACGCTCTTTTCTTTGGAAACATATCTCTTCTCAGATGGACTGCTCCATCCATATAAATACCCCAGGACCGTTATCGATTTTTATGGGCCCGTGGCGACTGCACAAATCATCCTTCAGGGAATAAACGTGCGTCATACGTGGTTTCTAGCACATAAACCTGAAAGAACGTTTCTTTAGACAATCCTAGGTGATTCCATTGTCATTTGGAGAGCCTACGTTGTATGGGGACGCCGGCTCTCTGTAGTGATTGTCCCAATTGTCCTTCTCGTAGGCGTTGGCTGTATGGATCGGTTCCGTTTTTGTCCCTACAAGTTCTTCGCTGATTCTTACATAGTTTCGTCCTTTGCTGGGGCCTTTGCACATTCTCGGGCTTTCTATGAACCGAAATATGCGACTGCGTTCGAAAAAACCATGATTGCGTTGCCCTCTCTTACACTCGCGACAAACGTCGTGGCCACCTGCCTTGTGCTGTCTCGCATATTGTACGCCTTCCTCGTTTGTTTTTAATTTAACATGGACCTGCCTGATGGACATGTGCCAGTGCGCTCCATATCATGGTGAGAAGAGCGGAGCGTCTCGACCGTCTCAGCTCCCTCATCGGCCAAGGTGGGACACGGTACCGTCGCTTACTGAAGATGCTCATCGAATCGGGTGGAATGTACTGCCTAACATGGCTGATTCTGCTCTGCCTCATCATCACCGGGTCCATGGCCGAGCACGTATTCCTCGCCATCATCGGCCAACTAACGGTGAGCACTTCTTAGGGTTTTCAGGCCCAACTTCCTTAGGAAGCCGGCTAATCCCGGACGTTTTTTTTTTACTCACCGGGGCGCGGCAGGGGATATACCCGACATTGATCATCGTACTCGTATCGCTGAATTTGGCCCAGGACCGTGATACCCAGGGACCTGTCGACACGGGTCTAAAGTTCAGTTCAAGCACCGTTAATGGCCCCACTCGCACGGTCAGCTTTTCGCTAGCGCACGCCCCGAGCTCGAGCGCTGCCATTGTGAACAAAGGCGACGTCGAAAGCGGTGGCATCGAGTTGGCGGCAGAGGCCAGATCAGGTAGGGTCTGTGTCACTAAGATTCCGGATTTCGAGTCGAACCCTGATGTGAAGGGAATATTTGTGCATCAGGTTACTGACGTCTCTTGATGAGGATCGGGCTTCCATATTAAGGCTTCCACTCTTGTACTGTACTGTTCCGTATGTGTATGTGTAACAACAGGTGTTGCCGGTCTGCTCTGAGAAGTACCCACTGGAATATACCCTTTAACTAGGACTCATGTACATTATTTGCAACGCATTGCGGTTTTGAACCCCCATGTACAATGACTTGGATGTGTCATAGACTCGGAATTGGGAAAGGTTGGTAGGTACGCAAGTATTGGTTTGATTGCCTATAACTGCATAATTAACGTATGAAGGGACCATCAAATTGATGACCTCCAGGGTCAACTGTATTGAGTCGATAAGGTATGTCACAACTAAATACTGTGGCCAAGACGATTCATAGATTATGCGGTATCATGGGCGACGTTCATGGGACACAGACGTCACGATAAAACATGTAAATTCTGGTAATAAACACGTATATGTACTGCAGCAGTCATGATCGATACCAGGGTCCTACTTCAGAAGGGAGTAGAACACATAAACTGTCATATTGGCAAGTCCTTGACAAGGCAACGGAATATTGACTTTCCCAACGCGGGTGAGGCCTTTCAGGATCTGTCCAAACGCAATCGCCCAATCAGCAGACCGAGGGACGTGACAGTGACGCCCGCCAAAAGCAAGGGCCCCCACCTAGGGCCCGCATTTCCACCAGCGGCCGTGCGTGCTGGAACTGTTGGAAAGCTGAGCGAAACATATGATTTCATCTTCTTCTCCTGGTTATAAGTGCGTATGAATAAATCGGTATACTCCCGTCCGTCACGTATTTACTCACGTTGTATGGTGGGTACCGTGACCACAGGAAACGTTCCGTGCTTAAAAAAAGAGAATTAGGTTGTGTCCGCTTGCTAACGAAAGAAGAATAACGAACAAGCCGGGGTTGTCGAGCGTCGAGCGAAGGTGCGTGAACATGTCAAATGAGAATTTCCCTGTATGATACCCAGCTGAGGAATGTATAAGCAACAAATCATGAGGATCTCAGTGACAAACCCACATCCACTGGCGCCAATGCCTCCAAACGGCAAGCCGTCAACTGCGAGAAGATTGAACGCATGAATTTAACTATAAAAAGGTCGAAAGTGATAACGACGAACCAACAGTGTGAAGGAGGGTGTCATTCATGACCACAGCTCCACTTTGGGTGTTATCGGCAACTGGGTCAATCCGTCAATACAATGGTACAGAAAGATCGGCAAACCTCGGCACACCTTTCTGCTTAAATGAAGAGTTCGAGGAGAACACATATAATGCGAGGGGGTGATCACTAAGGTTTCATTAAGTGAGACGTCTGATGACCCTGGGTAGCAGACGAACCGGGCGTTAATAAACTCAATCGCTTCATCTTCGTTTTCAACCTCGATGACTGGTAGGATTGGTCCAAATATTTCTCTTTGGGGATGCGGTCAACCAACGCCCGTCCGGTACTTAGAGATGTAACACTTACTCTCCCATCAGCGAGTCATGGCCCTTGACACCAGTGACAATTGTGGGTTCAATGAATTTGGTGTCTGCATTTGTCGAGCCGCCGCACACGATCTTCCCCTCAGTGCGATCAAGCAACGACTTGATTCGAGAAAAATGTGATGGAGAAATAATTCGACAATACGAATCGGAAGATTCGGCACCATCGGGATAAAACTCCTTCAATCTACCAAAAGGGAAGTATGACAAACATATGAGACAGATGGAACGCCTACACTTCTTTGCATTCTTGGACCAACTGATCCAAGATTTTCTTTGGGACCAGGGCATAATCCGGGGCGACGCAGGTCTAAATGCTATGTAAGTACCCATTAGTAGGGATGCGACAAGAACATGTACTTGTCCAGAGTTTGCAACCTTGCCCCAAATCAATCTCCTGGCCGTCAATTTCAGGTCACAATTGGCGTCTATGACCACCGGACTTTTGCCGCCGAGCTGCAGGTAATGTCAATAGGTCACTTCAATGCGTGGATTCCACACTAACCTCAGTTGTAACCGGGCTCAACGTTTTAGCAGCGGCAGTAAGTACAATAGAGCCGACACGGGAGCCCCCTGTGTATAGAACTTTCGTAAAGGATCAGCGCACATTCGACGGCAGGAGGAGGCTCGTCACGAACTATGATCCCATTGGAGCTCCAGAAGCTACAAAAATGGCAATTGGCTTCTTTACACCGCACTAGACGCCGGTTGCGTACCTTTGTGGTTTCCGGAACGGCGCCATTTATGACCCTATATAATTCGGGATCGAGGTATTTCGGCAAAAGGTCTGCAAGCAAGGCCGAGAAAGCTGGTGTCATCTCAGAGGGCTTAAGGACGCAAGCATTGCCTGCTGCGATGGCGCCTGCCTGTATCGAGACGCGTTAGATGTCAGCCTAGCTTATACTCAACGACTTCGTACCAGAGGACAGAGTAATAACCATACAGGGTAATTGAATGGACTGATTATCAAGACCACACCCTTGGGTTCTTTGCGAACAGTTGGCTTCATGGCAAAGAAGTTGAAAGACCAGGGAGCGCTCTCGGGTTTGCTCCACTTTGCAACATTGTGGTAAGCATTAACTGCTTCCGCGATCGTATTGGTGGTTTCAATGCTGGAGGAATGTGTGAGGGACAGAAGGAATCGAGCTAGATGCTTACACGCTGGATTCCATGTCAGACCTTCCTAGGTCAGAAGCCAAAGCTTTGTGGAAATGAGCCAAGTTATCCTTGACAAGGTACGCAAGCGAAAGGAGCTGTTGCTTGCGGAACTGTATAGATTTTGTTCTGCCAGTCCTGAACGCATTCTTTAGACCGGCTCGAATCTGCGAAATAGTTCTGAGCAACGAAAGGGGATATATGCTAGTGCACGACGCACATCCGGGATTTGATCCACGGGTGTCGTCGTGTAGGAAGGTATTTTCAGGCTGTGGTCGACGTCGGGTTGGGTGGCCATGACCGCGGGTGAGATGTGGCAGCGGTGAATTGTTAGTCAGACCTGGCTTGGCACCAGAATATATGTCTCTTAGGTACCAGTTCGCGTTAGCGTCCTCGCTAAGCGCTAAACGCCCACCCTGACCTCGGTTTTGACATCTCACCGGCCTCACCCGTTGCTGTCATCACAGCCTAGAAACCCGCCCGACATTGAGGACTTCCATTGCCCGGAGGGTCACAATATCCGCCTTCCAAACCAGCACACTCTTTCTGAAGATATCTTTCAAGTTTGTTTAAACCATTAACTATGGATCAGGCCTTCTACAAATACCAACTCGTCCTTCTCACCGTGATCTGCGTCGTCCTTATTGCGTTCGAGCGTTACCTCAAGTCTAAAAAATCACCACCCGACCATTTTAAGGATAAAGTAGAAGAAACCATAGAAGATGGAGATGGACATTCAGTTCTGCAGACGAATGGGGCTGCTGTTCTGACGAGTAACGTTGCTCGTGCTGGAGCGCTCCAGACTTTAATGCGCAAGTACCTTCTGGTTTACGCTATCGTAATGGGTCAGTCTACTTGGGCTATAACTTGTTCCGTGTATTAATACCACCCAAATAGGCGCCGATTGGCTACAAGGTCCATACGTCTATTCCCTCTATCGCGAACAATATGGCTTTCCTGAACGGCTAGTTGCTGTCCTTTTTGTGACGGGCTTCATTAGTGCTGCCATCTTTGCGCCCCTCGTCGGTGTTTGGGCGGACACGTAGTATGTGCTTACCCTGACGTGGCATATGTTTTACTCATTCCAGTGATGCAGCGGGCGCAAGCGTATTTGCCTTTTGTTCTGCATTCTTTACGCCACGACTTGCGGCCTTTTACTTTTCCCATTCTTCCCTCTACTTCTCCTAGGCCGCGTTTTCGGCGGAATATCGACGTCCATATTATTTTCTGGATTCGAGAGTTGGCTCATATCTTCAAGTTCAAATGCTGCACTAAACAGCGAAGACTTGAGCGCTATTATGGGCCGCGCTACTCTAGTCAATGGTTTTGTTGCCACAACTGCTGGGGTATGTCTCATTTCTGCCAAGTGTTACTACAGACTTCTGAGAGAAGTATCGATGCAGATCTTCTCGAACCAACTGGTAGAATGGAACAATGGGGGGTTCCGTTCACCATTTGTTGCGAGTGGGTGCTTGCTTCTCTTAGCATGGGTCGTAATCTCCGGAAGTTGGTCTGAAAACTACGGCGGGGGCGCCGGTGCCAGCACTGCGCAGGTCTCCGCGGACGTGTTCCAAATCCGACGACTGGGGGCGGCGTGGAGGATTGTTGCAGCTGGTGCGTACAAGAGGTTCATTCATTTGTGTATATAGGCCTAATTCCAGCGTAGACCCCATCCTTCTCGTTCTCGGTCTGACGCAGACAATCTTTGAAGGCTCCATGTATCTTTTTGTCTTCATCTGGGTCCCGACACTGCAAGAATCGTCTCTCAGCCCATCTTCCCTTCCACTGGGCTACATTTTTTCGGCTTTCATGGTTTCCATGATGCTCGGATCCCTGCTTTATACATACATCACTGTACATTGGTATCCCCCGACAGCCTCAACTGGTTTGCAAAAGCATGCGCGTTCGCCATCCGTCGGGTCACTGTCTTCACAAGGAGATCCCTCATTGCTGCTGCATGCACAACTATCCTCTCTTGTTTGTGCTGCAGCTGCAGTTACATTTGCCTCGTGTGTAAGGGTAGGCAAAGGCAAAGGCGATGAAGGCGAACACCTCAAGTTCTGGGCCTTTTGTCTATTCGAGGCATGTGTGGGTATGTACTACCCGGTACAAGGCATGCTTCGTGGGTCATTTATTTCGAATGAACACCGCGCAACGGTGAGCCTTTTGTTTTTGGGACATATGAACAGGTGCTGAGAGTACGGGGCACAGCTTTCCGCTCTATTCCGCGTACCGCTGAACGTGTTCGTCGTCGTGTCACTGCTGACAGGGGTATCGTCTGCCCGTGAAGCAGTGCTTACAACCTGCGCTGTCGTGCTGGGCATTTCGTCACTCACGACCGCCCTCATTGTGATCCCTCGAATTGAAGCTCCTTCGTCAAGTCGGACCGCATGATCAGGAGGTATGTGAGTTGGATGGTAAGAGTCCTGCAGGCATGCCATGGATATCACAACGCTTTGGAGGTTTTCAGACTGTCATAACTTATGTCTGCATTGTGATATGTACGGTATATCGATCCACTGGTGGATGGCTGGGCTCCCGCGGCATGGCGCAAGATTAGCGCCAGATCCGTAAAAGGATCTCCATATCTACAGTTACTGAGTTGTCTTAATATCCCTAGACAAAATTATACCAGCGGACACTTCTCCGATTCATGGAAATGACACCGAGACTCCGTCTGGCTAACTCTTTGTTCCGAGCTTGAAAGTCGAGGGTCTTTGATTGGCGCTGCTCCACAGGATTGTCGATCTATCTGCCAAAGACTTCTGTGAAAGACCTTTTGTGCCGATGTGGTAAATTGATACCTTTGTTCCTAGTAGCCTTGGTGACATGTCTACCGGCGAATAACCGGATGGGATCAACAGTCGACAGCTCATACCCCTGCGCGCTAGATATGCACGGTTATGCTAACCAAGAACACCACGGAGCTCTTTTGTCCGTTCATCGGACGTCCACACCACAGCTTTTCGCTTTGTTTTGCCCCTCTTAAAGTCTTGTTATTTATGCGCTAGTTTGGGGTGCAATATTCCGACCAACTTCCTCCCCTACTTTCGAATCTACCTATCCTGCTCACCGCACTTGGAATCACGTCCACAGGCCCCTCGACATCCGATCTATCTCCGGACCGCGGAGATTCTGCCTCGAACACGCAATCACACTTCACGTTCGGTCCTGGCTTCAGTGCTGTTGACCCGCGGGAATTCACTTTTCGCCATCACGGACACAACTCCGGGTCCCTGCTACAGTTGAGTTGCCCCCTCCAGTTCAATTGCTCCCCGAACGCAGTCCACTGCAACCGAGTCTATTCGGGACCTTCGGCCACCATAGTGACCATACTCACTACTTTTACACACACACACACACACACACACACCTTCAACTTCCCAGGCACAGAACCCACACGTTCTGATCCCCGCACCAAGCAAAGAGCCGGGCGCCAAATCGTCTATTCAACAAGCAAAGTAAAGTTACGTCTTCCAAAGTGGCATTGTCAAATATACTACTATCCACCTAGATGGAAAGTACGTATTATCTATCGCCACCATGGCCATGTGCACCTAACGATGTCACGCAGCTGTGCATCCGAGAATGTCAGTCTGGAACGGTTGTTTGCCAAACACTGACCATATCCACTTTGAGAGAGCAGAGACCAACCTCCTCGTGGACTTGCCGAGGGACTTTGAAATCGTTCGCTGGGCATATGGATCCCGAAGTTCCGAAAGTATTATATTTCGTATCGCAGAGTCTGAGGAGGGCTCATCAACTGCATATTATGAGATTGTCCATGCGTCGTCGTTCCAAACCCCCCAAACCCCACCATGACTCACTGTTGGCACCCCCCAAGAGGCAAATGGTACGCGTGTTCTCTCCCCCCCCCACCACCTTCCCTTGGGGATCGTCGCGTTGCGAATTCGGCCCGTATAAATCTACCCACCAAATGCCGACCTACTGTATATATCTTATTCACATTCATAGAGCGCATGCATCCTAGATGAGCACAAATTAATTATTTCCCTACACAGACGAACAAAGCACAGCGATAATATCCTCATTTTCTGACCGCACTACGAAAAATCGGATCGGATCGGATCGGAAGGACGGATAGTTTGTACTGTACCTTATGCCCTATGGTCAAAGACGAGACGATACTTACACTCAATTGCCTGGCACAGGCACATCTCGCGTGAGTGATGATCAAGATCCAAGTTGTGCGCGAGCGATATCATTGACGAAAGACGCGCGACTCTATATCGCAATATCGCAGTCGAGAAGCCGTCGTTGGCGTGGCGTGAGCGTTTGCTGGACGTTCTTTAATACCCATGGGACTTACAAACGTTTGAGAATAGGAGACCTAAAGGCCACGTTTATCCTGTCTGATTTTAGGAGGGAGTTGATCAGGAACTCGAGTGGTCCGATTGGGATCTTCTGGCCACCGTATTCTTCTCGTACGTACTACTATTACTGCATGTACTTCGTACTTCCCCTTATTATTTTCCTTTTCTGTAGTGCCAACATCACCTTCCTAGCCATACCTGTACGTCATTAATTTCCTTAAAATACTGTGCCAACCAACCATGCATGGCCCAAAGAGCTAAGAGCTCTGTAATATATAAAGTTACTAACGCCAAGAAAAAGACAGCAGCAGACTGCTGAGCGCGGCAACCCAACGCTCCTCGCAAGTTTCCTAGCACTCCCGCTAGTTTCTCTGGGCAATCCTCTCCTTCACAATCGCCATCGGCGCTCTCTGCTTGTCGAGCGCGGCGGCTGCCAACGTGCACATGCGCGCGTGCTCGGTGTGCTTCTCGTCCTCGCGCTCCTCGTTTTGGGACGCGTGGCGCTCTCCGAGGAGGATTTTGCGCGTGGTGTAATAGGCCCAAAGAGGAAACTTGAGCGTGAGGGATGGCTGAGATATGTGAGGAGGCGGATGAGGATCGTGCGTGCTGACGCGATGGATGGTAGGTACGGATGGTGGCGCTGAATATGAAGAAAGCGACGAATCCAACGACTTTGGAAGGTTTGGAAGTAAGGCCAACAAAGAGGGGCGTAGATGCCGCCGAGGGCACGACTGAGAATGAATGAGAATACAGCAAGATGTGTAACTAGGAACGGAAAACCAATTCTATGGTGCTAAATTTATATGAAGGGAAGTCGTAACAAGTCTACTATGTTAGTTGTATCTTTCACAAGAACGGGTCCAGACCATCAGTCAGCCAAATATGAGTACAACAAGAACTGGAAAAAAAAACTCAGAGTTTCGTGATTATCATGCCGATCACTGCGTATGTGACCATAGCTGGAGGCGCAACAATACAGTAAGACCAGAAAATAGTCCGGCTTAAAAGCTTCTCAAAGGCATCACTAGATACGGCTTGTGTGATCTGTAGAGGGGCAACAAGCTCAGCGACTGAGAATGATTAAGAATAAGACAAGGAATACCTGGGCCAGGGTCAAAGCGGGTGGCGACGCAAGTAGAAGTACGTTGCTGAGGATAAAGACGGGACTACCAACACATGATTAGGGGTGCATCATGCAGTAATGTTCGATGAAGACTTACTCTTGGAACACAGGTGGGTGGCTTCGGAGCGCACCAATGGCCATCAACGGGAGGAATAAGAGAGGGACGACAAACATCCGGGCAAGGATGGACACGAAGACCGTCTTCCCTTCACCACTCTTCGTGCGATGCGAGGAAGCCGGCAGCCTATCCCCCTCCCGACCCTTGAGGCGGAAGATCTCGCGCAGACTACTCGCAAATGAGGCTTTCCGCCTGCTGCGAGCACCTGAGGAGGATGTCACGGGTTTTACAGGAGGTCGATAGAAATATGCGCCAAGTACGACGAGGGTAATGGGGATCGAGCAGTTGCCTGCCTGGGTTATGGCACCTTGGACGGGATGCAAGTGTACTTCAAGTACATGTTGTAAGGGTTGGCAAAGCGCAACGAAGAGCGATATGAGCGATGCCCAAAGCGGCGGCGTCAAGAAATTTGTAACACCTTTCCAGACAGAGCGTACAGTCCGTGCGACACGCTGCAAGAAGGTGGGAGGAGGACGAGACCATACTGGCATGCGAAGCTCATCGGCATCCGAGTCCGAATCGGATTCAAAGACGGAAGTAGCATCTTCGTTGGAGGGTGGTAGGTGGAGGGTGGGAAAGAAGGGTGTACTGGGGAAGGAATAGAAAATGTGAGCCGAATCTGAATGCCTGCGGGCTGGACCGGACTTGTTCAAGGTCAACGACGACGGTGACAACTGGTTATCGCCGAAGACCCCCAAAGAACGCCGTGTCCGGTCTGCGATCTCATCGGCTTCGCCTGTTGAACCCGTTTCATCGCGAGACTCGGGTGTATTATCTTCTTCCTCCAGTGGATCAGCTCTAGAGAGCAGATGAACGCCATAACTCCAGCGAATCTAGGCACTCGTCAATGGGACGGTAGGGCAAGGAGCAGGAGGGAGATCTACGTACAAACTGTCCTATGGTACTACATAGGAGCAAGTAGGTGAGAGCACGTCCGATCATAGCGTCCCTTGTGTCGTCGTCGCCCCATTTGAGTCCTGGGACGGTAGCAGCGAGGGATTGCAAAAGGGCGACCGGAAGGGAATTCGAGTTCATGAATGTGGCAGCGGCCATTGCAAAGTTTCTGTGAGAAAGATAAGCAATCTGTCTGCGAGATAAGAACCAAAAGATACCTTTGTGAAGGCTTCAGTCGGAAGAGGTTACCGAGAAGCCAGGCTACTCCTAATGACACGCCGGTGACAAGCAGGAAGAAGATGGGGATGATCCATAGTTCTCGCAACTTTTCTGGAAAGAAAGGTGAGCAGTCTGCCAAGTCTATGCATGAGGATTGTGGCGGACCTGGGGAAAGGAAGAAGGCGACTTTGGAGAAGAGTAGACAAGGAGTGAAGAAGTTGACGTTTATGATGTTTAATTGCTGTGAATGAACAGATGAGTCGGTGAGGGGGATGAGGAGAGATAAATGTGACAAACCTTCTGGGTTGACTTGTCAAGGATGCCTCGTCTGGCGAGGACGTAACCACAAATGCAGACAAGCGTGACTTGGACAATGGACTGTTGGAGATGAACACGGTGAGCACGATGAGAAAAGCAAGGGAGGACGAGGGGTGCTTACGCCGAGGACGGTTTGAAAGAGGGGCCATATTGAAGGTGACATGGGGGTGAAGTGAAATGCAAGCGCAAGTGAAGTGTGGCAGAGCTGAGGCCAGAGCAGAGCAACGTGATATACTACACCGCCCGCGGCTGTGGGAAAGTACCGTGCTACCTTACGCTCAGCGCAAACGCCAAGAACCGTATTTGTCTATCTTCGCCTTCGCTCCTCTTCTCTTGTCTTCTCTCTAACCGAAGAATGTTTTTTTTTTTTTTCCATTCCATATCACCTGTCACAGCCCCACCGGCGTGCTCTGGACTCTCGATCGCCCTCGACATGCTTATCACACACGGCCTTTCGGTGACTCCCGGGTCCGGTTGGAGGCGTTTTGTTGGAATTGGAAGTGAATTATTCCCGAAACCGGTCGAAGCAAATCCCACAGGGCAATACCGTCCACAGTCCGAGTCACTCTTTTCGGATTGTTCGTCGGATGTGTGCCTTCTTCTAGCGGCCTTTGATGGGCCCAAACTGACTCGGCGCTGTTTCTGTTGCTACCGGTGGGGCGGCCGCGGCGGAGTCAAAGTATTGCGTGCTGCGCTTGGCGCCGAGGACGCCGCGCTGAAGTGGCAGCACAGCGGATCGATGGCAAAAAACTCGCGCCATCACTTCATGATTAGCCAATGGGTACGCATATTCCATGTCTGATGGTCTTTTTCCTGAAGCACGTTCATCACTGGGTCTCCCAGAACAAGATTTATGTGCATGCAGGGATGCCTTAGGAAGCAGCACCACCAACGACCCTCCGTTTCTTTTGATCGAACTGCAAAGGCCGGAACCATCCTTGCCTCGGCAGTCTTGCTACGCTTAATTTGGTAAAAACGTAAGAGAAAAGCTCAGCAACGGCTGGTTTGTTTATCTCTTGGATTATACCAAATTGGTGCTCATTTGCCGATGCCTCCAATTTCTTACCACATGTTTTGCAGGAGAAGAACTTGGCACAACTTGACATTTACAATTTTATAACATCACCGACGATTCTTGGCGCATCGTCGTGCGCAATCTACGGAAGTCCGGGCGCGTGAGCCGTACATGGGTTCATGCCCCTCGTATCGCCACGACTCGGATCTCGCTTGCAACCTTATACCACGAACGGTGCAGCCAATCGTCTCTGGACAAGTTGAGGCAGGTGAGTTCTGGATGATATTTGGCTACTCGAGATTGGGGCGGAGGGCAAGCCTGAGCTGGTGTGGAGGTGCCAAGAGATAGACCTGCACCTTCACCACGCGGTTGGTTTCTCTCCGTCTCATGGGAGGAAAGGTGGAGAAACAAAAGTGGTATTACTTGGCGGCTTGCTGTCGTCTGATGACGACGTAGTGACGAGCTCTGTCTGGTAGAGATTGAATGAAAAGAACCCCGCTGAATACCATCTGCGTCCAATATCTGTTCGATACCGAGGGTATACCATGACCCATGTGTGTGTGGTGATTACGTCATGGGAGCGTTGTTCCAAGATGGACAGCGCAATCGACGCATTCAACTAGATAGCAAGCGATCATTATGGCCTGGTCTTGCAGTGGCACTACCAATGCTGAACTCATATCCAACTTATTGCGCAATAGGCTAATCAACTCGGACACCGTCGCCGCCGTGCGCGCACTTCCTAGCCCCCCGCCTTAATCTCCACCGACGTTAACTGAACACACACTGACACACATCCCACCTCTCTAGGCAATGAAAGCCGTCGACCGCGCAAATTACGTCGTCGATAAGCGTCATGCATACGAGGACTCCCCACAGTGCGTATCCTCACATACACATTGACACATAGCACAGACCGTAATATACTATACTCTCAAAGATCGATCGGTCACGACGCGACCATATCAGCTCCACACATGGCACGTATCCTCTCTCATTCCTACCCCCAAAAAATTCCTACGATGTCAGGCTCTAATAGTTCGCCAAAAAAAAAAAAAAAACAGCATGCGCACGCAGCCGAGCTCCTCCTCCCTTATCTACGCGATCGTCCCGCCGGCGGCGCACGCGTACTAGACGTAGGCGCCGGATCAGGCTACCTCACAAGCGTATTCTACCACCTCGTCCGCAACGCCCAACCACAACCACAACAAGGGGAGGGTGATGCGAGGACTGCATTAGTAGTCGGCATCGAACATATACCGTCTCTCACCGCTCTCGCAGAGAAGAATATCCGCGCGGACGGGTTAGGCAAAGCGATCGACGAGCAGGGAATAGTGCTCGTTACAAGCGACGGACGACTCGGTGCGTTTCTTCTTCCTCCCCCCCCCCCCTCCTTTCCTTCAATAAGCTCTTTCTTTGTTCGGGAGCAATCTGGAATCCATAAATCCTTATTTCTTTCTGGTTCTAGGGTACGCTGAGAAGGGCCCGTATGACGCCATTCATGTCGGAGCGGCGGCAAGGACGGTACCGCCTGCGCTTGTGGAACAGCTCGCGACTCCGGGTAGGATGATCATCCCCGTTGGGACGTATTCGCAGAGGTTGGTGCAGGTCGATAAGGACGCAGAGGGACAGGTCACGCAGATCGATCTCTTTGGTGTAGTGGTTCGTATTTTATTTTATTGTCCGCCACCGGACGTCGTCATGGAATGCTTATGCTTAACTTTTTTTCTTTCTTTCGCGCTTACTAGTATGTGCCACTGACCGACAGGCCAACATGACGATTGAGTGGGTTTCGGGAGAGAGTGGGTGTCGAATATACAAATGTACTTTTTATGTTACGAAACAAAAAACATCATGCTATTTAGCTTACAGTAAATGAATGGGTCAGCAATATCAAAGCATCAAAGCAACCCTTACAAATACCAAAGCACTTAGTCAAGAAATTTGAACTCAAGTATAGTGTACGAGAATACGGCATTGCTGGCCGTATGAACTGAGGTGAAGGTCAGGGTTCAAAGGAAATTATGTATTTATTGGAGCAGTTAATGAGTGAATTTATCGTATCAGATACCGGAGCCAAATAGCTAACATCACAAGAGGAGATAGAGGGGGAATAAGGGTATGCTACACATTATTATGATCGATATAATTATCCGTATATCCAAAAAACTTCAAACAAGCCTTGTGCAAAGGCGGCATTTTTACTTGGCAAGCCCATAAGACTTCCGTGTCATACTGACCATCAGCTCTTTGCCCTTCATCGTGCTAGAGAACCAGTTGCCTAGTGTGATACCCCAGAGCATGCCCAAATATGAGATGCCGTACTTCTGCAAAGACGTGACAAAATTGTTAGAATGTTGTGGAATGAGCTGGACTGAGATGAACAACAAACGGACCTTGCCATTCGTGATGATGATGAGCTCGGGTTGACCCGTGTAGCTCTTCTTCGGATCACCGCCGTTGATCTGGGCAAGATATTCGCTGCGGTGATCTGCGCATGCTTGGCTGCCTTTGCGGCCTGCTTCTGCTCTTGCCAGTCTATCACATCACCAATCGCATAAATATTGCCATGCGACTTGACCTGGAACGTGTTTTCGATTTTGATCTGTCCCCGCGGGTTAAGAACGTCCGAGCCGAGGGACTTGACAAACGCAGTTCCGGGGCGGCTACCAAACGTAGGACCTATGGCGATGATCGGAATTAGAAAAAAAAAACCCCCCTCATTCATAATCGAGAAAGGGACATACAACTAAATCGCCGTCAATTTGGCGACCAGAGCGTGTTTTTATAGGAGTGCTGTCAAAGTTGTCGACGTAGTCGTTGAAGATGATGTCGACACCGCGGGCGGTAAGATCCTTCTCGATCCGCTTGCGATACTTGTTGGGGTATGTAGAGTTGAGAAGCTGTGAGTCCGAGTGGACGATGGTAACTTTCTTCTCGGGGAATGCGTCCTTGATCTCGCCCGCATATTCTGATCAAGGATAAAGTATAACCGTTTAGCCAAACTAACAAAAATAAAAGTGCCCAGGCAAATAAAAACGTACCAATGCCAACAGCGCCGCCACCAGCGAGGACGATACCGCCTTTGGCATTCTCAAACTTGCGACGCCAAGTCTTGATGTGTTCAAGGACGGCAGCACGGTCATCGGGGAAGGCAAGGGGACCATCCCACTCCGAACCAGGTGCAAGAACAAGGTAGTCATAGCGGATGCGTTCGCCCGTGGCCAACACAATACTGCCATCACGGCCCTCTTTGCCTTGCTCAATAGCAGACACGCGGCCGACCTTGATAGTGCCGTTGTTCTTGACAAGGAGACTTTCGTAAGGGATGAGAGAGCCTTCTTCGAGTTTGCCCTCCGAGGTGGTTGTCATGCGGATGGTGGAGGGGAGATGGATCGCAAAGGGACGTGCGGTCACGAGGGTGAGGCTCGTGGTATTAGGGTCGATTTTGGAAGAGAGGATGCGAGTGATGGTCGCGCCAGCTGCGCCGCCACCGACGACTACGATGCTCTTGCGGGACATTGTATAGTAGGCTTAGAGAAGAGGATGATGAGGAAAGAGGAGGCGGTTGTTGTTCGGTGTTCGAGAGGATTAGGTGGATGCAATGCTGAGAATCGAACGGCATGAGGACCTTTATATTGTATTAACCTCACGGGGAACCGGAAGGGTGCAGACGGGTGACAATAGTGGGACGAACGACCGTTATGGTTGTACAGTAATAGAACGGACGCTGAGTCATGAGGATGGCGTAATCAGGTTGACGTGAAATTGGTAACAATGACCACGAGAGTATGACAAACCTGTCCTTAAGCGAGCACTTGAGCACACTTTGACCCTTCCACTGTCCTATTCTGCTGACGATGGGTTAAATGAAATGAACGTATGATACTAATGCGGTTGTCCGCACCACTTCTTTTCGTACCCCGATGTGACCGCAACGCCCGGCCGGGTGCTATTACAGTAATAGTGACGCCACTTCCTTGGCTGTAAACGTGTAAACCGGTTTTCTCTCTATCAGAGTCTCAGTCACAGGCTACCAAATCTGTCATTCCAAAGTTGTCAAAAGGCCACGTTGTTCTTGTTCCCTTCTTATTGATCCCCAGTACGTCGACTGTGCCTCGACGTCATTCGTCTCGTCGTCGCTGCGGCGGCTATTTTTTTCTTATTTTTCTTATTCATATGGTATGATCGATTGGTTGACCAATGGCATGCCTTCTTCCATGGCTCACCTAGACCGTTCCCACCGCACCGTATTGCCGATCAACGAAGATCAGAACCTACAGTAGCATGCTGCAATGTACATCGGAAGGGAATACCCGTGATGGCGCGAATCACGGAAACACCCAAACAGGAGACTCGGTTTTCCTCGCTCGAGCTTCTGTGCAAAAGAAAGAAAAGCCTATGCCTTCGTATACGTAGGCGCTTCGAACATGGTAGCGACACAACAACCCCGTAGAAACAGGCCACGGATCAATCCTCATTTCTGAAAGTGTTGTTTGACGCTCGGTGCTACAGCCTTGTTCCAGTTTGTCGCCTTTAGGTCACTGTGGCCCCCGCGATCGGACAAGCTGAGTCAACCGCCGAAGGCGTCATCTGAGGCAGGATCGCAACATCAACTTTACGGTGCGGTCGACATGATGTTAATTGATCGACTGACGGCTGACTGATGCCGACCGACAGAGCCAATCAATGAAGGAAGATTAGTCAGACTCGATGCCCAGTTATCGTGTAACTTACTGTAACAGGACGCATGTTGTACAACGTGAGGCCTGAGCTCTATCAAGGTGAGGTCGGTGTCTTCCGGTAAGTAGTTCCTTCTTCGATACAAGTTACCCCTCTGCGTTGTTCTTGTTGACCCTGAGGTCAATTTTACATCCGTCAAGCTCGGAATTGTCGTACGTCCCAGTCGTCGTGACTCGTTTCAGCAGCAGTGACGGTACATGTACTGTACGGCATCGCCGTACACCCACCCACTGAATTCCGCCGTGCGGTACACATGGCACACACCTTTCCACGAAGTCCAAGAGAAACGCTGGCCAGTGCCTCACTTCTCGTCGCCTACTGGCGGGCTACAAAGAGGCATTTACATGAAAGCAAAGTTCGGACCGCATGTCCGATATGCCTATCAGTGGCTAAGGCGCCTATTTTCCCTCCCAAGTCCCGAAGCGTTCTAGAAAGTCTTCATTAAGCTAAACAGGGAATACAGTATCACGAGAGAGCTAGCATCATCGCAACCACACAGCATAGATGTGTATGAGGATGGTGTTGGAATCGGGTCCGGGCGGTGCAGGGGGATGCTTCGATCGCACCCGCACCTATGAGATTGCGGGGGAGGGGAAATTTTCATTTTCGAACGCCTCCGGCACTTTATATTGACTCACTTTGATTTATATCAAGCGCCAGCCATTCATACCCGCGTTTGCCCGACGCTTTTGTCGCTCGCGCGCACGTCGCAGTCGCACGCTCGCCGACCTCGCGCCGCCGGCAGTCCCTATGGGGGCGCCATTCAATACACTGCACGATCACGTCGATCGTCGTTTATTTTCCTGCCCACATCATGATGTCCAAATGATGTTCCACCTTTATTTTCACTGTCTCAGATGTATTTCTCTTTCCACATGCTTCAAGAGCCTTTCTTAGTATTTAAGGGTGTAGTGTGCACCCAAATAAAAGTTGTCGTGTCTTCCATTCTCGTCCCTGTGTGCGTCTGCGTCCACTCGTCTTCCATCCCTTTCCTTCCACTTCAGTGGCTGCGCTGCTCATTCTTCATCTTCATCGTTATTAGATGGCGAGGTACTGTGTTCAATTCTTGGACTGTGCCATGCATGTTCGGGCCCGTTCGTGGAACCACTTCCATCACTCTGCCGTGAGCGGACACTTTCGGGTAATATTGTAACACTTGCTGGAGACTGGAGTCATCAGCTGTTTACCATTGTCCACTCCCGACCGTCGCAATGGAATTAGGAGCACAGGTTCAGGGCCTTCAAGCTAGCCGAGAATATTGTAGTTGTTGCACGTACCTTTCCTTTTTTTGCATTGCACGTATAGGAATTGTAATACCCCGAAGGGGATACACACCACGGGACAGACTCGTCGGGAAAGGAATGTCTATGGTCATCGGTGGAAAAGTTAGGACGACAGTATAAAGATTAAGATTACATTTACTTCGATCCGAAAGCGCAACGAATGGCCACCATCGTACGGTTGATCAAAAGATTGAACGCAACAAAGCAAGTGGTGATCAAAGATGACATCATTCAGGCGGCTATAGACTTACTGGTAGGGGGAAAAGTTGAACTGTAGCCATTGCAGTAAATGGTGTCAAGGACTCAGAAAGTGGCATAAGGGTATATCCGAACAATCGCAGTATCAGTATGTTGGGTACAGTCCGACTCGGAACTAATATACTTACTGTACCTGGCAAAGCTTTTGAGTGTACGGCATCCGAATTGTGTTTTAACTGTGACGTCAATAACCCGAGGACTTTGGGCCGCAATAATATATTTTACAGTTTCATGATAGGTCTGAGCAGCAATGCAGGGATTGAAACATCAAGCAGACGCTGGGGAGAGAGAGAAAAGTGGTCGATTGGCCTCGCGGCGGCAAAATAATAATAATTGATGAAAATTTATTATTCCTGTAACAACCAAAGCTTCAGTGGGTACTGTAGAATAAACACCAAGCAACATTTGAACATCTCAAATCCATGACTTGAAACATTGTACCAGGGCCTAGAATGTGGAGTCTCCACAGCGTGGGAGGGGATGGAGGAGAGTTCGTGCCTTTTCCAATTGCAAAATCGGAAACGCGAGACCTTTGGCGAAGGATGAGAGTCAACATTCGGTCGAAAGCCCTGGCACACTATCAACAGAGGCTCTTCTAGTTCGGCCGCGAGGACGTGCTGACTTTCATCGGCTGGGCAATGAATGACAGGCTAGATATCTATCGTAGTTTTGGTATGATTGGCCGAGTCGGAGCGCCGTTGTTGAAACGGCAGGGCCAACCGCAGTATTCTCGCGGCGTGTGAGATATATTACACCCCTCGTTTATCTCCCATGTTTATTGGAATGACGGCACCAGGTTGCAGGAGTGCGAACTTATGTTCGTTAAGTAGATAACGGACACAAGTTTGCACTGCAAAAGCGATATGAGGGCCCCTTTCCGTCGTTGGCACTAATAATGAAGATCATATGGGGCTAACCAACAACCATCAATCAGAAATCAAAATCATCAGCGACAGTGACACAGGAGTCAAATTGGAACCCATCACCATTTGATATGCCTGCGTGCCAACAAAAACCAAACAATGATTTTCGTAACTGAGATAAAACTACTAGCCCCAAGAGTCGTATGCGCGGGCTGTAACACACAATTGGAGGTAGTAGTGATTGCAAGCTGTGACCTCTTTCCATAGTATTATTTTTTGATGGGGCCGCGTCCTAGGACGTCGGATATTCGATGGTGGCGACACGTGTAGGCACGAGAATAGGATGGCAGGACATCAACAATCCGGTGAGACGATTACACTTGTCAAGCATCAGCGCACGTTTCATCAAAATATCAATCATCAGGGTGTATTACATATGTCTGTATAGTACATGCCTATTGCTCGAATCGAACTTGCTTCCATATTCCTTTCTTTGGGAAAGCTGCCCCACGAGCGGCATTGGTCCAAGTGATAGCGTTGGGATTAGGGACCATTGGGGGTGGCCCGGGTCCCATAGTCGACGATTGCCAGTGCTGGCGCTGCTGTTGAAGTTGTTGATGGTGTTCCTGTTGCTGGTGTTGTTGCTGCTGGTGCTGGTGCTGTTGTTGCCGTTGCTGTTGCATAGCCCACTCTTCACAGAGAGATCCACAAAAGTTGCTATCAGAGCGGCGAGGACACCTATTACACGCGGGGCACACGGGGTAACCAAAACGCTGCATAGCGTCGCTAGGAAAAACCCGACGGGTTAAGTTCAGCACTAAGAGAGAGCACGAACAGGGTGGGCCCTGCAAAAAGAGAACCACGAACCGCATATGTTCCGGTGAGCAGTATTCGGTAAGCTCACGCGCTCTTTCATCCATGGTCACAGGACGGGGGCAATTCGGGTAGCGACAAGTAGGGATCGTAGGTGCAGTGGGCCCCGTATGTTCCTTGGTATATCTGCCAATGCCAAAGTATTGTGAGTGATACGATGCGTCCGTGAAGAAAGGCGCACTTGAGATGTGCGGCACACTCGAAGAGGGATATCCCCATTCGTCGGGCATCCGACTTTCACTTGGAAGGGCGGGTCGATAGGATGCTATGCTGTGTCTTCGAGTAGGAGGATACTGCGCTCTGGTGGGCTGTTGTTGTTGGGGGGTCTGGAAGGCATTCTTGTGGGTTAAAGTGCGCTGCTGGTCAGAAAGATGACGATGACGTCGCTTGGGAGAATACCTCGAATGAAGCGCCTTGCCAGTGTGTTGGGGGTGAACGATCCATGGTATTGGAGCGTTTGTGAGACTTGGAGGGATGGGAGTCGAGATGATAACTGATTCACAGGAGCTTTGCTCTTGTCGGCTTCTTGATAACCTTAAGGCCTTGTGACCGCTGACTGGCACAGCCACATCACTATCGTAGTCATACAGCGCGAGCCGGTCGGCGATTTTATAAACAGGGCCACGACAAGGTAAAGAGGTACATGGTATATACAGGGTTCATTACAAGACTAAAAGCAAGAGGGGAATCAGTCCGAGCGCAAGACGATGGCCTTAGCATTATGGTGAGGCTGCCAGGCTAGTCGGTTGTGCTGAAATGTTTAGTATACAATTCATAGTGCGGTAAGAGGCATTGTCGCATGTATTCATGACACCTGCATGGTGCTTTCGTTACGATGGTTATTAAGAGAATAACCGGACTGAGTCACTAGAGCAATCAGCCTAGGGGATTAGATGATGTAGGACGGCAATCTGGGCAACGTGAACAGACGTCACAAGTGGTTCCATGGCCGAGGGATGACGGGGGAGAGGGGGAGAAGGTGTGGGTGTAACAGGAGGCGGCGAAGTTTTGATAATACCACAACAATGGATGTTTTTGATTCATATTCTCACGGAGAGGGCTGGGGCGGTCAAGGCGCAGACCTTCACAAAGGTATTGGAGTAAGCAGGAAGACTGCCACGACGGCGCAAAGCAGTCCCACCCCCACGTTTTGAGCTGTGGTATTCGACTGACTGGTCGGCCTGTAAGCAGGACCTACGTTCGTCGACTGAAGCCGCATGTCGGACAAGGCGGCAACGACACGTCGACCGGATTTCCCTGCCCTCCATACCGGGGGCGGCTGGTACCTCGTGCCGAATACGTCGTATTACAATTTGGGCAGTGTACAAGTCCTAGGGTAGAAGAAGACGGCACAGTGGTCAGCCTGCGGTATTGTCACGCATACATCCGAATTGATCACGTACCTCCTGCCACTGGTGAGAGGAATTGATTATCGGAAGCGTAGTTGCCAACGTGAGACGACTCGCCCGTAGTACCCCAATTCGCATTTGCAGGAGAAGAAGAGGGTGTTGACAAATGCGGTCTCGCCCCCGATGGTGGCTTCGGATAGTGTTGTTGCTGCTGCTGTGGTTGTCGTAGCCGATCCATGTCCCACTTTTCACAGGGGGATCCACAGTACCTGCCATTGATGCGGCGAGGACACTTATTACAAGCCGGGCATAGGGTAGCACCGCGCCGTATATCTTCCCTGGATACCCAAACGGCAACATTCAGCATCAGGGCAAGACAAGAAGAGAACCCGTAAGGTAACCACGAACTGCATATGTTCCAGTGAACAGTATTCACTAAGCTCTTGCGTTGCCACCTCCCTGACCGCAGCATTGCGACAGTTTGTAAGGCGACAAAGAGGACCTGCGTGCGCTGCTAATAGTCTAGACTGTGCACAGTCACTACACAAGATCGAAAGACTCACTTGCACCGCGGCGCATACTACGCGATTGACGTGTCTCTTCTCCGGGCATCTCATAAATTTCACCAGGGGCGTTCGTCCCAAAGGATGAAACGGTATTGGCGGGGGTTGTGGTAAAGTTCCCTTGCTGTCGGAGAGGCAGTGACTGCTGCTGTTGTGTGTATTGTTGAGATGAAAGTTGCTGCTGCTGTTGCGTGTATTGTTGAGATGAAGGTTGCTGCTGCTGTTGCGTGTATTGTTGAGACGAAGGTTGTTGCTGCTGTTGCGTGTATTGTCGAGACGACGGCTGCTGCTGTTGTTGCGTGTATTGTTGAGATGAAGGCTGCTGCTGCTGCTGCTGTGTTGATATTGTTGAGATGAAGCCTGGTACTGTCGTCGTTGTTGGGGCGACAAAGGCTGTTCAAGTTGTGAGTAGGGTTGAGTTGAAGGCTGCTGCTGGTATTGGGGCTGCGAAGACTGTGGCTGCTGCGAGTAGTGTTGAGTTGAAGGCTGTTGCTGCTGCTGCGTGTATTGAGACGACGAAGGCCGCCGCTGTTGCACGTGTCCTGCTGGATATTCTACGTCCCCACGCTGGTACTGGGAATACTGGCCTTGAACAGAGTGCGACGGATTTTGTGGCACAGAGGGCTGTTGCGGGGGTGGTTGGTGCGTTCGGGTTTGTTGCGATACGAGGTGCGGAGGTGGAACTTCAAGAGGGAAATACTCAGACTGATATCCCTGACTCGGATCTTGATATGAAGGGCTTTGAACCTGACCGGCCTGACCCTGGGCACCGATGTACTGTGGAGTATTAGCGGCCGGGACATAAGGTAGGCCCGCTGGCAGATCCGATTGTCATCGTGAGCACCCCTAACAACTAGTCACTGGGATTTACTTACCTTCCCTGTTTTGCCCCGTTCCATAGCCATCAAAGGACTGTGTCTGGCCGACAACTGGTGTCCGGCTGGTTGACAACGAGCGATTCAACGTTGGATTGTCGCCAGTTTGAACAGATGGCTGGTGCGAGTGTGAATGTGAACGTGAAGACCTCTGGTTATTATAGCTAGAGTCCTGAGGTTGGCCGCCTGTACAGCATTAGAGATTGAACTATCGAGGGACGAAGGGGTCATACCTTGGACATTGCCCTGCGGATAAGGATTTGTCTGACGCGGAATGTGGTAACCCATGGGGGTCCTGTATCGAACAGTCTCCTGCCGAGGAAAGAAGTATTTAATACGGACCGGATTTTCTTGATTACCACGATTGTGATGGCATTGCAATTTTTCCGCGTGTTGATGCCACTTTGGCCCAATTGAGAGAATTGGGCGAGGCAGTACAAATAATAACCGGGCGTAAAGGCACTGTATGTGAATTTATCAAGCGAACCCTGGCAGTGCGCGGCAAAAAATATGTTGTTCATTTCACGACCCACGGCCAAATAAAAAGAACCCAAAAAGATGGACGGGTTCTTTGTGGTCGTACTAGGATTATAAATACAAATCTTCACTTCTCGTGCCATCAAATTCGTTGTGGCTTCAGGCCGCGCTAGTGTTCGCAACTGCGTCTCGAATGCGGAATTCCCAATATCTGTCCTCGTGACGAACTAATTCGATGGGCGGTGGCGCCGCAAATTTGACCACGTACCTTTTTCTTATAGTATCGTGCGTGTGAGCGAGGGAACGCCAGAGCTGATGGCAATGACAACGCATGACACCGGATTGTATGGCACAAACATCAGAAACGGGCGTACCTTCACAGCCTCAGTTATCCCTTCTTTGCCCCTTGCCTCGTTTACGTCCGCCATAAATTCAATCGCCGCTGGGCACGGTAACTGCGCGCCCTCGGACGGGGGTGGATTCTCAAGGTCAAGAACGCGGTCGACGTCTTCCTCGACCGCGTCGACAACATACAGTTCCACGAAAGCGGCCTGGGTCGAATAGGGCATATGCACGTGGTTAAGAATTCCACGAAAATAATTCCACGCGGAGGCGTTATTCGGGGCAAGCGAAACCTTTCCCTTGACAAATCTTTAAAAGGATGACATGGGCGGGAAAGGGTCCAAGGACATCGCATGGTGGCAGGGCAAATTGTCAGCGCCACTGTTCGCGGGCGGGCCGACGCCTCCCGAAAACAAAAGTACACTTACGCCAACTCACGCCGTACCGCCTCGTCTGCGTGCGCACCAGTGCCTCCCTTGCTTCCATTCTCGAATGCCACGAAAAAGCGATGATGCCATGCCGAATTGTTACGGACGTCCTCAGTGAGGAGTCGCTCGACGAACGGCAGCTCACCAGCCCACAGCTCCTCTTGATCAAAGTGAGCGAGCACCCACTGCCGGTGGCTCCAAGTGTGATAGTTCTTTGCATCTGTTTTAAGTACCTCCTCGTTAAAGGCTAATTCCGGCATGGGGTCGCGTAGAGCTGTGAGGAGAAGTTGTCTGTGGTGCCAGACCTGGTACGTCTTCGGAGAGGCTTTTGTGAGTGCATTGGTGAGGACAAGCTCGGGCTCAAGAGGGGCGGAGATGGCCATCAGAGTTTCATAACGGTATTGCCTTTCCACTAGTGGTAAAGAAAACAATAATATAAATGTAGACGCAAAGGCGCATACCAGGCTGAATAATGTGCAGGATTGAGTCTTATAATGGTCTCCGTGAGTTGGAGAACGCGTAGGCTTTTCTCCCCCGCCTTTATGATACCACGAAAATAGTCAGTGGCATCCTTATCTATATTGTCCATCGGGGCGTCACGATGGAACAGCACGGTGTATCACATATCAATCAGTACAACAGCCAAATACAGTGAAAATGCTGCATACATTCCGGGCTGTAGAATATTGGGGCAAGCGGTTGGAGGTTTTCGTACTGAGGAATGGGAACGACGTCTGACCACTCAGGTCGTTCTGCATACAGAACATGCCCCGTCGTGGCATCAGACATGGTGGTGGAGCGAGAGTTTTGTACGACGTGCACAATCAGACAATGATCAAATAGTGACGGGATCAAAACAATTGGGTGAATCACGCATCTCATGCGAAATAGGAACGCAGTACTCGTGATTTTGGACAGAACAATAACAGATAAGCAGCAGAGACGGAAAACAATATACACTACGGTTGGAAACGAGAGGCGGGTATAGAAGACTACGTTAAGCGGCGGCGGCGGCGGCAGCTGCTGGAGCTGCGCTACTTGTAGTGTAATCCTTCAGGAAAGCCTGGTCAGTACAGCTTAAACAAGATTTGCCGATCCTGACACAAACCTCCATCTCGGCATCGAGGTCTTCGACCGTCTTCTGTGGCCGCTCGGTCTTGCGAGTACCTTGTCTTCTGCCCCGACCTCGGGGCACCCCATTACGGCTTCTGTTACGTATGATTGAGTCTATCAAGTCATCTTGAGAAACCTATGATGCCGGAGTAACGGACCTGGCAGCTTGAGTGCCATTAGTGACAACAGCAGTGTTTTCCACAGGGGCGACGCGAGATGCGAGACTCGGAGTGGCGGCGAGGCGGGAGGGGTCGACAACAACCTCGATCTTCATGGGACGCTCTGGAAGCGATAGATGACGGAAATAAGGGGACAAAGAACGGTGGGGAAGGGAGGAATAATTGGTCAGTTGAGTGTTCAGCGGTGCGCGAGGCAAACGAAAGACGAAAACGAGCCGAGCAAAGAGATAGTTGCGGGGCAATTCGCGGGTCCTTCGATCGAACATCGGACATCGTTGATTTTCAGCCTTAACCTTGCGCAACGGATTGAACGGGGCATATCAAACCCATTCTTGCAATCCTTCGAACCGGACTTCTTCAACAGGACCAGCCTCAAAGCGACAGCGAACGTCTACACGTTCAATGGCACTCCAGACTTGGACCTCTCTCAGTCCGACACCCCCCACCTGACCACCCTCGACCCCTAACCGTGCTGACGGGAGTTCTCCCGTCAGCGCCCTATACAAACATACGACCAACTACTTCTGCGACACAGCACACGAGGCATCAAACCTGTGCTCTGCGGGAACTTCGCATGAAGGTGGCGGACGGGGCGGCTCATCAGGTTCACCAAGACCCTAAGGCTCAACCTTAGGCGTTGCTTGGGGAGGGTAGACCAGGAATTGAGACCGTGATATCGTGTCACGGCTATGGCTTTGCCCTTGCACGAAGGCGAATCAAACGAGACCGTAGCCGACTTGGCGTCGCGAACTAGAAGACGAGCGCAAAGGAGAGAAAGTGGCGGATACTAACTCCCATCGATGAGGCGGTTGTTATACTGTTGATATGCCTTGTTGCCATCCCCTTTTTCTGGAAAATGACCGAGGCTACGCCTTTCGAGCGACCATTTGCATCATAGTGCAGATTGACCTCACGCAGAGGGCCGACGGTAGTTTGGAAAAGCTCCTATAAGGGAGAGATTACGGTTAGGACCAGCCCAAATTGAATAAAGTAAGCTCATTTGACCTTCACTTGGGCTTCATTCACATCAGGCGGGAGATTTGATACGACAATTTTCTCAACAGGTTGAGGGGAGGCACTAGCCGGTTTGGCGGCACTTGCTATCCGAGCCTTGGCTACAGGGGATGGGCCGGTGGTTCCAAGGACCTGAGCACGGACACCACGACGGGGTCGCCTTGTTTGCTTAGATGCACGGGAAACTGCGACAATCTAAACAAAGAACAAAAAAAAACTCAGACGAGGTCTGGTGGTAACTAGGAGGATAAAACTCACCTCATCGAGGGATTTGTCCATTATTATGAGTGTAGAGGTACGGTTTGTCAAGGAAAAGAGGACCAAGGACAGGGATTAGTTGGTTGGTGGTGGTCGTAGGGGTGAAGAGAAAGACGCGGCGCGTCAACTTGATCCTTAGGATTTTGTTTTGTTCTATTTGGATGTCATCGGAGCTGGAAATTACCTTGCTGATTGTTCACTAAACAATGCTTTGCTTTGTGTGCATTATGTCCAGAGCAGGTCGTGGAGGAGGGCGCGGAGGCTTTGGCAGTAGAAACACCTTTGGAGCCAACAATCCACCTCCGATGGGCCTCACTTTTGCTGATATACAGGCAATCTCAAGAGAGCAGAGCGCACTCTACCCGGTACGTCTTCATTCTGCATCCTGTACATTCATCCTGACAGTGTTAAGAATTATCGTTCATAGCCTCTCGAGTCTCTTCCGACACTGACCGAATACTCCGAAGAGGAGAAGCATATATGTGACCTACAGCGCCGCTTTACAGCTCGATTGCGCAGGTCGCCCTATTATGTGACACAAGTGACCAAGTCGACCGGTACGTTCACCCTATGCCTGCTGGTAATTATTGTCTAACCTACTGTGCCACAGAGCTAGAACGATATGCTGATAAATACCGCCCTGCAGCTGCTACTCAACCCAAGCTAGAGCGAAGAGATCTTCATCAGCCTTTCTTCCCTCAAGAGGTATTCGAGCATACTTCGATCCGCGGAAGAAACGAATGAGTACGTGTCTTGAATACCCCAGTAGTCCAGCTCTTAATGAATTTGCAGTGGAGAAAAGGCACGCTAGACGCGTTAATCTGGATGACTTTAAGGACGACGCTGAAGAAGAGGTTTGCCACACCTTCATGCTGCACGTGCTTGCTGTGACCCCATCACAGGATAAATCAGAGGCATCGGAAGCTGGTTCACAAGCTGCAGAAGAAGATTACGATGTAGAGGAGGAATATGATAATGACTATGCAGATGATTACTTTGACAACGGGGAGGGTGATGACCTTGATGACTTGGGGGGTGGGGGCGCCGGCGATCCATCTGGTGGAGGTGCGTTGGTATCCATTATAGATTTAGATTTTTGAACACTGATTGATTTTCTGACAGGATTTGATTATGACTAGCCGTGTTTTCCATGCCAATCCAATCTGGAACTGTTTATGTTTGCATTCCTGTGGTACCGCGCGATCCCACATGAACGTGGCCTTCCCTGCCCACCTTAACATTACCACAGCTCATACAAATGCTTCTGTTCGCTTTTTCTATCCTTCTTTTTGCTAGCCCAATCTCTGTCTTCGCATGCGAGGGAGACTGTATAATCGGGATTACACACGCCTGGCTGGGGAACTACACCTCACCTATCTATACCGTGTTCCAGCATATTGTAAGATGTCGGGGTACCGCCTATACACCTTTACTGACGCTTGGCAGGCCCAGCAGATTTCACGAGAACTGCTCCCCGCTGGCCATGATTCAATGCAATACCTGGACCCTATCACGTCGGCCTACGAAGACAGCTCATACGACGGTATGAGAACTGCAATCTTCCCGAACTATTTCCATGGCAAGTGCCAGAGCAATGGAGTCGACCCAGTAGGTTGCCCAAACCCAGATTGCCCAGTTATATGCGGCACTCCAGGCTCGCTCGTACACTTCTTCCCAACGTTGCGATTCATAGCGTTTAATCATACGCGTAGCACGCTGCAGCGGCTGTGCTCGCCTGGCAACGACGCATATGAGCGAGCTGAACGCTCCGTCGTACAGACCGCGGCTGGTCCGCACGGGCATGAAGGCGAACGCCGCCGAGTGCCGTGGTTTGAGTACGCGATTGCACGAGCAGGAGGAGATTTGGCGCAGGGGAGGAATCTTTCCTATGTGTATGCGCGGAGGCGGGAGGAGGGCGTGAAGAAGCGGTTCGAGGAAATCATGAAACAGGTCCCGATCCTGTTGGAACAAGCATGCGGTGGACATCCGTCAGAAGATGAGAATGCGTTGCCAAAGTGTAGCTGGGAAAAGTTGATGAAGGCGTACATTCTCGACTTCCCCTGATGGCCTCACCCCCTTGCGTTCCGGTTTTTTCCCGTGGAATGTTTTACTTTATTGCACAGCATCCTAGTTGACACATCAAACCGGTTTCTGTACTCACACATCTGTAATCCAAAACATGGCTACTGTATCGCTTATTTGTTTATGATGATAGCGGTGACGAGGCACTCCGAAGGATTTTGAACAACGCAAAACGTTTGACAGTCGAACGTGGGATATGGCCGGATCATAAGCGCGTGAGTTTTGAGCCACGGGCCAATCAATGACGACACAAGGGTTAGCCCGGAAGAGCAAGCTACAATCACTACTGACAACACCACTTCCTTGCCGGGTTTTATTCGTACCTTCACCTTCACCTATTGGATCCTACACCACCTGGACGCAATCTACAGCGCTGATAGGCCATGCTCTCGAAACGGGTCCTCGCTCTCGCCCGCAACCGCGGGATGATGATCCCGCGTAGCACAGTCGGGATGCTCGCCGCGCCCCAATACTGGTGTGTCTCTAGTCCTGTCTATTCTCACCAGTACCATGCCGCATCAGACCATTTCATTCCCTACTTCTATCTCTCTCCCCTCAGCCCACTTCATTTTTTGCTCATTTCGCCGAGATTCCAAACGTGTTGTCTGATCGAATACACGTTCCAGGGAGCTCACTCGCCGTGCCCAGTTTCACACGACCAAACTGCTAAAGGGTGCGGATGTTTTGTGACTGTGTCTTGCGTGGAAGATGGGGCCGTTCTTCTCGTGACTAACATCGTCCTTTCGGGGTGTCTGTTTAGATGAGACGGTAAAGGTGCCCCAAATGGCTGAGTCTATTTCAGAGGGCACGCTCAAAACGTGGCAAAAGAAGGTCGGCGACACAGTTGCGGCCGACGAGGAGGTCGCCACCATCGAGACCGACAAGGTATGTACCGTCCTACCAGTTCCCTCCCTTTTTTTTTTTGCCTCCGTTCATTGTCGCCAGTTTTTCGGATTCTTATTTTTCCGTTCATTTCGTCATGTCGGAACTAGACGGAACGTAGCTGACATCGGACCATCCGTTTACCCTTGCAGATCGACGTGTCAGTCAACGCGCCTGCGTCAGGCAGGATTACCGAGTTACTTGTGAACGAGGAGGATACGGTGACGGTTGGGCAGGACCTCTTCCGTTTTGCGGCGGGCGACGCCGACAAGTCTTCTGCTTCCGCAGCAACGCCGTCCGAGGCTGCGCCGCAGGCAGAAAAGGGTGACGCGGTCGAGCCAAGGGCTGACTCCTCCAAGCAGGAGCCACCACCACAGGAAAGAAGCAAAGCAGAAGTGAAGGAAAGAAGCAAACCTGCGCCGGCTCCGAAGGAGGAGAGCAAGCAGTCCACCTCTTCTGCGCAGGCCAGCTTCGCCGCAGCCAAGGGCCCTTCGCGGAACGAGAACCGGGTGAAGATGAGCAGGATGCGACTGCGCATTGCGGAGCGGTTGAAGGAGTCACAGAATACGGCGGCGTTCCTGACGACGTTCAACGAGATCGACATGTCGTCGTTGATGGAGATGCGCAAGCGGTACAAGGACGACGTGCTTAAACAGCACGAGGTCAAGCTTGGCTTCATGAGCGCGTTTTCGCGTGCATGTACGCTGGCCCTCAAGGAGATTCCAGCTGCGAACGCGTCGATCGAGGTCAGGGCCCCTTTAATTTACTGGACCCCAGAGAGGGTTTGTGTGATCTAATTTGACGTGCTGCGCAGGGTGACGAGATTGTTTATCGCGACTACGTGGACCTCAGCGTTGCGGTCGCGACTCCAAAAGGCCTGGTCACACCGGTGATCAGGAATGCAGAGTCGCTTTCTTTCGTTGAATTCGAACGAGAGCTTACGGCACTTGGGAAAAAGGCATGGCCTGTGCATTGACCAGCTTTACGAAAAACTCACGCGTTTTTTTCCCGTAATCAATAGGCAAAGGATAATAAACTGACCCTCGAAGATATGGCCGGCGGATCGTTCACAATGTGCGTGCATCGTGTTTGGGATAGCAATAGCACGTTGATGATAGGGTTTATTGATAGTTCTAATGGGGGCGTGTTTGGGTCGTTGTACGGCACGCCCATCATTAACCTGCCTCAATCGGCTGTGCTTGGTGCGTGATTATGTGTGCCTCGAGGGAACCCCACGATCTTAGCGGCTGGTCGGAAATGATAGGGATGCATGCAACCAAAGATCGACCTGTCGTCGTTGATGGACAAATTGTGATAAGGCCGATAATGATTGTCGCTTTGACCTACGACCACCGGTTACTCGATGGGCGAGAGGCTGTGACGTTCCTCGGTAAGTGAATTCCATTGTTGTCCGGTGTTACAATTCGAACAAACCGTTGTTGATGGGACTGTTCTTTGTTGTCGTGGGAACATGTAGTGAGAGTGAAGGAATACGTAGAAGACCCTCGCAAGATGCTGTTGACGTAACGAAGCCTGCGCGCCGCGGTTTTTGGTTTATGCTGTTGCTACAGGTAGGGTAACAAAGCGTAATTGAGAAGCTGGGTTGTACAAAAGGCGTGTTGGAGGCGTGTCATCGCTAGTAATTGTTAGACCTGGTTCTACTTTGTTCTTCGCTCGCCCTTTAGCAACGAATGTGCATACAAGTATCCTTGTTTCCCTTTCATTCATGCATCATTCCCCATTACCCCCATTACAATGATCAATTAGTGAGAACAATAATAGTGATGCGGTAATATGGTTGCAGAGCTGGTTCCGACGGTCGGCTATCACAAGTATACATGTGCACCTACGCGGATTCGCGATACCTCCATTCATTGACGTGCTGCAGACTACTTGTTCTGGTTTACTATCAATTGGCAATGTTACGAAAAAGGGTTGATCGAAGTATGGCATTGTTCCTCGCATCCGCCGGGCATAGCCCAACACTCTCGGAAAGGTGGGTTTGCGGGAGGAAGCATCTGGAGGGATGCACTGCTAATTGAATATTAATAGGGGGTGCAAAAGCAAAATAGTGTTTTAAAATTGGACAGCAGATGTCGCTCCCGGCGCCAGAAACATGAGGGAAGTTTCTAGAACGAAAGTGTCAGACTTTGTCGGGACCTGAGACACGAGGACACGTGAGAGGTAGCGGCCGGAAAGGAGATCGTCGCTCACAGGGCGACGGCGGAGAGATTTGTGGGGTTGCGATAACGGAAAGCCCCACTTTTCCGCTTTCCCGAGGGAACGGGCGAGGGCCGGCCGGGCTGGGCAGGGGGTCCTAAGGAGGCGCAACTGCGAAACGGAGATACTGAGAATGGCGAGCACGGGATGAGATCTAGGCGGCAAAATGCCCAAATTGGACCTGGGCGTAATGCGTGTCGAAGTCGGAGTGTAAAAAAATGCGCCACCTTCTGATGCCCCCAGGTTGACGGCGGGAAGGTGTGCCGATAAGTTGTCAGCCCACTTATTTCCTTTTTTCTCCTTTTTTTTTTTTTTTCAATTTTTTTTTCGCCTCTTTAGTAATGTGCGGTGCTGGGACCCGAGCAATTCCCTCTTGTACCTTCCTCTCGCTTCAACGCATACAAACCCACTTTTCCACCCCTCGTCCCCTCGTCCCCCCCTCCTCATCTTTCTCTTTGCCCTTTCACTTCACTCCTCACTCCACTCTAGCAATGATAATGGTCCAGAAACCTGTTCATCTCCTGTCTTCTCCTTCCGCTTACCACCGTCGGCATGCATCGGCCGCCCCGGTCGTACACGTCCAGCCAACTCACATCCCCGGCCTGCTCTCGTTATCAAAGCCTCATCCAGTTACACCCCCTCGTTCTCAGCAACAACATCAGAACCATAATCGTCAATCCCGCTTATCGAACAACAGGCCAAAGCCCACCAACTCCAGCGCCCGTCAATCCCACCAGACGCCTGCTGCCGCCGTTGCGCAGCCTCCGCTTTCTGAGGACCTAAATAAGCTTTCTACGCCAGGACGTCTCACAACCAAGTCGCATCCTCTTCCCTTTACTTCGACTGTTACCCCGGAAAGGCCTCCACGTGGCCGTCAGGGCTCAAAGCAGAGCAAAGACAAGTCGAAGCCGAGGTAAGCGCTTTCCACTTCATGGCAACTAACAACTGATATATTATCCTGCTCGTTATTAGGAGCAACTCTCAGTCCGCCGCGGGAAAGAACAACAATCGGCGAAACAATGCTCAACACCACCAAGGTTCTCCTCCAAACACTTCAAACCTTCCCTCGCAGGCAGAGGTTTCCAACAAACGCAATTCACTTCCAAATTCTCATTCTCTCCAACGTCGTCAGCACAACTCTTTTGATCCCTTCCTCGTATCCTCGGAGAGTGAATCCGACAACACCCCGTCCACTCCCACCAAGGCTAATCCTCCTGTACGCCCCGGTCCCAAGCTCGCATCTCGTCCCACTGGCAAGCTTGCCCGACGCCGTCAGAACATTCATGACACTCCTTCTAGCCCAACACCTGCCAAAGCCGTGGCTGTCCCTCGCCCTCACGGACAGTTGCCGTCTTGGGATAGTCGCTCGATGAATCTTTCGCGTTCCGTTCCCTCACTCTCGACCATCAAGTCTGATGAAGTGGCTAAGGATGAGTTCCCCGTCTGTGATGACCTTACAGACGCTGAGGATGATGACATGTTTGCGCCTTTTACTCCCGTTCGTTCAAAGGGCCCTTCTGTCGCCTACGATGACGGTCCCCGCACTGCACCGCTGACTAATCCTCGCTCGGGATTCCCATTCGTTCCCAGGCCCACGTCAACTCACACCCCGGAGCGCAAGCGCGAGCATACGCGTTTCCCTAGCGAGGGCGTTTTCAACCTCTCCATGGATGAGGATAGCTCATTCTTTTCCCCTTCTGATGCCTCAGGCGAGCTCAAGGCCAAGGCAGACTTACCCCCTCCTCGTCGCCGCATTGCTTCGGCAGCCTCCACTCCTTTGGGCCTCAAGAGGGACTTCTGGGCTAGTTCCAAGTTCCAGAATTCGCCTAGTCCAGATGTCCTGCCTATCCCGGCTTTTAAGGCCCAGGTTGCCTTGGTCTGAGCGGCGTCACCCACTGAGGTAAGCTCTGTGGTACTTGATTTGATCATCATCTCATGCATAATCCAGTTTGAAGTCTGTCGGTTGTCTTGAGCTCCACTCCAAGGGGGTGTCCTTTCCTTTAAAAGCCTGGCCTGGCGTCGATCAATATTTTTCTCCACAACCTTGGCGTTGACGCGTCAGGATCTCTTCTTCCCCGGTATCATTATTTCTCGACGTTTGGTTCTTGTGCTCTCGACTCCCTGGTTATGACGTTCACTCGTGGGCCTCAATCGCAACCGGTTAGATTTCAACCTCAATTTCCAGTGGCAACTTCCGCTTCCCTTAATCAACGTATTGCCCTTTATTCTTTATTTCTCAAGATTTTTTTTTTCGCGGTCGACATCCGTATTCATTCCAAGTTGTCGATCAAGACCGCCGCCATCCCCTGCTCAAGATTGCGCCGTCTTTGCCCCCCGCTTATTCTTTCTCGTCTATTGGCTCTCTTATTGTTCCATCAACCACACATCGCATGCTTTCGCATCTCGCACTGGCATTGTCTCACTCCCGAACTCCGTACAAATTAGAAAGGCGAAGTTCAAAGTTGTACAAAACAGCGACTACGGTCGGTTGACATCTCTACGAAAAACCCAAATGGCAATTTCCCCTGGCGTCCTCGCATCTATACACTACATCGGTCGCCCGTCGTCGGCAACCCTGCTTATTTATTCTCCCTTCTATTGCCCTTTCCCCTTCGGTCTTGGACAACGCGCAGCGTTACCTCACGTTGCCCCCTCGTAGGACGTTATCCTCGATCCCAGCTAAAGTTAGTATATAAATTCTCTCATCCGAACTCTTCTCGTGCCTCTTCGTGTAGGCACGGAACTTCATTATTTACTATACATTCCCTGATTTTATTCCGTTTCCTTGTATCAACCATCTATCGATATCCTCTTCTGTCACTCCAAACCAATGCATAGCCCCAATCCTCGTCCTTTTTTCAGCATTCTTATCCTTTTCACCAAGTTATTTTCTTGTTTCTTGTGTGTACTAGTGATTTTCTCTATTGGGACGTGGGTAGCCGTGCTTTGGTTTTTACTTTTTTGCGGTCTCCCTCGAGTATTTGGCTTGCACGTTTTATTCCGTTCAGATTCCCATGTATGTTATTGGCGGTTACTGTGCGTCTTCTTTTCTTATTACCTTATCCCGTGTTCTGAACATCTTCCATAGGTGTTAAATCCCCCCCCCCCCTCCCCCACTCCATCACAATGCGTACATCCGTACTCACTCCCACTTCTACCCATCCATCTCCGTTCTCTCCCACTACTTCTGGCGCGAGTGGTAAAATTGTTCTGCCCCGTAGTTCCTCTCGCGTTCAGAACCCCATCACTCCCTAGTCATCATTTCTCAATCCTCGCCATCTCGCGCCGGTTCCACCATTCTTCATAGACACTCCTTGCCACTTTTTTTAAATGTAGATTTCTCGATCGTTCACACCGCTCTCCGATTAATCATTTACTCCACGTCGTCCCTATATTCCGCTCATCTTCTTGCTCGACATGGTTATAGTGTTTATATGCGTTCAGCTTCAGTGTGTATTGCTTCGGTGCAGTGCTTAGGAAGAAGATAAGGGGAAGATAGGATATCGCGAGTTGCAGTTACAGTTACGATCGTTGACTACTACTTGTATCGCAGTTGTTGCGTAGTAGTTCATCAAACAAAAACTAGTTCACCCAAATCCATGGCTGTCGGATTTCAGTTCATTCCAAAAAGCATACATCAACATGGCTTTTTATTGGTACCCATACTTATGCCAGCTTGAGCAGATCGCTCAGAACACCCATGGCCGTGACTGCCGCTCCTGCTCCCGCACCCTGAACGATTAATGGACGCGCTCCATACCGCTCCGTTTGAAACATGATGATATTATCCGACCCACCGAGTGACGTCGCGAACGGGTGCGTCTTCGGGTACCTGTAATCTTCATCAACTGCCGAATCGGGATGATGATAGAGCGTCCGAAGAAGAAGCTCTAAGACATAGGGGCGCGGCGTACGTACCGCTCGAGGCTAGCCTTGACAGAGATGCTACCATTCCGAGAGTCAACGTCGATCACTCCGACGTAGCGCAGTACTGCGCCACCGCCACCGTTCGGGCCTGCTGCTTCGGCACGGAGGGAACCAAAGTGTGTATCGTGCGCTTTGAGGGCTTCGAGGAAATCGTCGCCAGTTTGGGTTGCGGAGAGTGAGAGGGTTGGAGGGATCAGGGATAATGTTGGTACGGAGACATAGCCTTCTGGGAGGATCGATTGGTTTTGGTTTTGGTTCGGAGTTGAGAGGAGAAGACGGGTGAGGATTGTTAGTTTGCGCGCGACGTCGGCGCCGTTTAGGTCATCGGCTGGGTGAGGTTCCTATTCAATCGTAATCGAATCGAATCGAATAAATGAATGAATGAACCACATCACATCGGGTCAGGTCAGGTCAGGGTTGTTGGTTTAGAACGATCGATTCAAAGAAAGATCGGAACGTACGGTGTAACCCTTGTCGCGCGCTGTGCGCACGACTGTAGAGAACGAGGGACCGTCTGCGGAACCTGTTGAGAATTCGTTGAAGATGTAGCTGAGCGTGCCGGAGAAGACACCCTCGATCCGAGTGACCTTTTTTGTTGTGATTTGAATTTGAATTTTGTCGATTTCCGTTCGAAAACGTTCCCCCCGATCAGATCAGATCAGATCAGCTTCAAAGAGCCAAAACCAAAGAAAGAGAAGAAGTGGACGGAAAGAGAAAGGAAATGCGGCGTTCGTGAGCAGCACGCGATTATCATTGAGCATCGCACGGTCCGGGAAACGCCATAAAAAGGCGTGCACATACACACATACATGCATGAATGCATGTACTTACGCACCTTGTCACCCGTCCCGACGAGATCCTTGAGCGTAGAGATGACAGGTAGCCCAGCACCAACGGTAGCCTCATGAAGAAACTTGGCGCCCCCTTCACGGCTCGCAGCCACAATCTGATCATAAAGGGTCTGCGAGCCCGAGAACGCCTTCTTATTCGGCGTGACGACATGCACGCCAGCGCGGAGCAGAGCCGGGTATGTCTCAGCTACAGATACAGAGGCGGTATTATCGACGAATACGACTGCGTTATCGGCGCGTACGAGCGTCGGGAGCTGGCGCTGGAGATCGGCCACGTGGGCCTTGTTGTTTGTTGTAGAGGAGGAGGCACGGAGGAGAGCGCGCCAGTCGGTTGTGGGCGCGATGCCGTCTGCGTTGAAGATGGTTGCTTTGGAGGAGGAGAGTGAGATGAGGCGGAAGGGGTGTGGGGATGGGAGCGCCTGGAGTTGGTGCACGAATTCGGAGCCGACGAGTCCGACGCCTACGACGGAGACGGAGACGGTTTTGGGATTCTTGGAGGTGGAGGTGGAGAAGGACATGGCGGTACGGGTGAATCGAACAAGAGGAAAATGACGAGTCGAAATGAGTGATCGTTCAAATTTCGTCGATAAACCTGATGGCGATAATATTCGTATCATCTTGATTGAGTGTCAAAAGAGTTCCCATTTTCAGTTAGCTCCAAAAGCATTACTCGCCACGCAGGTGTACTTTTCGCACGATACGATACAATTAATTCTCTGCGACTGTACATGTATAGTTTATACATGTAACTATCTCGCACAACGAGACAAGTTCCGCTCCCGTATCGGTAGAATCCTGTACGCGCATGGATATGTATCGGTGAGAGGGTTCTCGCAGAACCAGAACAGAAAGGTTGCTGCTCATGCGCTTCTGAATATGGTAAGTTATAAAAAGCCGGACGCGAATGGCCCATCGGTATCTCTGGTGTCGTCCAGATCTGCACTGATTCGGAATCATCGTGGCTGCCCGTTGCGAACATGAACGGCTGATTCTAAGCGATACACTGGCAGTACAAGTCATATCACCCCCGAAAGCTGGCGCCCGGATTTGCGGTCCCATATATGGATGTCCCCAGCTCTCAGCACGCCAGCGAGTGAATTATCAGTGGCTCACCTTTTCACAGAGAACGAGTTCATCTATGCCTCTGGTCCCCGCAAAATCCACCGTGGTCTTCGAATGTGCGTATGACGAAGCGACAGTGTCATCTTTGGATCTGCCGAGCAGTTCAACTCATGCAAGCTGCTCACTCCTCGAAGGTCGGAAAGTGTAATGCCTCGAATCATAGTCAGTATGAGTTAGTTAAAAAGCAGTGACATGTGACGGGCACATCCGAGTCAGTCGAAGAACGGTACAGTAATTGTTTGAACATAATCGATCTCCCATTCACACCCACGCCCATTGCACTCATCGATCTCCCAGTCCACCAGCAGAACACCTATCCCTCTAGACAATCAGCCTGGGAATGTTTACGATATTGATACACGAGGCAAACACGAGGCAACCTTAAATCCCCAATAGTCACAGTAAGTGAGGCAATCTACGTTCAACCGCTGCACCCTACGTTCCCCCCGTCATTTATTCCTAGCGAACCTACTCCCCTTTCCGTCCCCACATGTCTTCCTCCCCTGACATGAGTGACCAGTCAGGATCGTCTCATTTGGGGGTTCTCTTCGAGGCTGCTTTGCGCGATTATGAAACTCAAACGGGCTTTGCATTAGCCAAACATCCGCTCGCCGAGCGCCTCCAGGAATGCCACTCCGTCGAGTCTATCACCACCATTCTTTATGAACAAACACGAGCCTTCAAAGAATTTCGAGGGAAGGATAAAATGATGAAGTCGCTCCAGAATATCGTATCGTTTATGTGTAAACTTAACTTCACCAAACTTGCAGAAGTTATCGGGATTGTACATCTGAAACGTTCATGGGGTGTTTCATACATCTAACCCTCATCCCACAGAAGTTTTCACATACGGAGGCAATACATTCTGGCCTCGCCGTCCTACTCTCTGTATGTTCTTTTCCCTCGTTCCCACTCGCGCATCCTTTGTAACATTCAATTATGTCAGGCGATCAAGGATGTCAGGAAAAGTTATGATGCGCTCATCGAGTTGCTAGAGTCAATTGAACATTTTTTATTTCGCCTTGACATCTATACGAAGATCAGTCTCACAGTCCCTATGACTGAAACACTTGTCAAGATACTGGTGGCGGTGCTCTCTACCCTCGCGTTAGCGACCAAGGAAGTTAGGCAGGGAAAATCAAGTGAGTTCGCATACGCTGTGGTATTATATACTACGTGACTCAATGTAACTCAGAGAAAATTTTCAAAAAGCTGTTTGGAGAGAAGGATATCGAGGTGGCTCTCCAGAGGGTGAACCGACTCACCCGAGACGAGGAGAATTTGACCGCCGCACGGACCCTAGAGGTTGTCCACGGCCTTGATAGGAAGATGAGTGGACTCCCCTACGGTGAGCAAACCTAACAGGCTTGGTTCTGGGGGTGTCAACGAATCAACTCGGTGTCTAACTGAGCATCAGATATCATGAATCAAATCACGAGTGACATGAACACGCCGAAACGTCAGTTAATCTTGGGTGCTGCGATTACTGAGCAGACTAGCTGAGATAGTTTGGCAGGTGACAAGTTGCTGAAAGATGCTCGAAATTGGCTATCAGCTCCCGATCATTGGAAAAACCATGACGTCGCCCGGGAATTAGGACGTCATGGGACGGCGGAATGGTTCATTGAGGACAAAATGTTCTCAGAATGGAAAGCGTCCGATTCAGGATCCCTTTTGTGGATCCATGGAAAACGTTTGTTGTCACAACCTTTACTTATTTTCAGAGACTGACTGTTTTCTCCTTTTGTTAGCGGGTGCAGGAAAGACCGTCTTATGGTACATTTAGCGTCCGATATTTCCATTTGGAGAACTCATCATGTTGGCTAGTTCCTCGATTATCTATGACATCCAAAAATCTAGATCCGCGTTGCTAGCATTTTTCTACTGTGATTTTAGAGAAGATCAGAAGAGGGACCTGCGTGGACTGCTCTCGTCTCTTCTTGTCCAGCTTTGTCAGCAATCAGACATGTACTGCGACATCCTTCTCAAATTTTACTCGGAACACGAAGAGGGCTTGCGGAGTCCTAGCAACGCTGCACTTGCCGAGTGTTTGAAGAATCTTCTCAAACTTCGTGGACATGCCCCGGTCTACCTTGTTATCGACGCCCTGGATGAATGTTCAAACACTCCTGCCATCTCATCGCCCCGTGCCAAAATACTAGAACTCATAGCGGAGCTTATCGAATCCGAGTCATCATTTCCGAAGTTACGCGTATGCGTTACTAGCCGATCCGATTCGGACATCAAGTTTGTCCTCGATCCTTTAGTTTTCCCGGGCCGCTCTATTTCCCTGCATGACGAGAGCGGACAAAAGACGGAAATGGAGAACTACATCAAGTCGATTATCAACACGAATCCAAAAAACAGAAGGTGGGGAGAGGAGATGAAGCAACTGGTTATCGATACCCTCGTAAAAAGAGCTGATGGGATGTAAGGCGTCATTTACTAAAATCTTGACGACTCGGGCTCATTAGCTTATTTCTGTGATCTAGGTTCCAGTGGGCGTATTGTCAGCTAAACTACATATGCGGTGTCCCCCCAGCATGCATTCGACGCGCACTAACTGAGTTACCCGATACGCTCGATGGGGTATATGAACGTACCTTGCGAGAGATGAACAACGCGCAGTGGGAAGTAGCCCATCATCTATTTCAATTTGTTGCTGTGGCTCGCCGCCCCCTCCGCGCCAAGGAACTCGCCGACTTGCTCGCATTCGATTTCGATGCAGCTCCAACTCCGGAATTTCATGAGAGTTGGTGCGAAGAAGATCCAGTAGACGCCGTGCTATCGACATGTCCCAGTCTGCTTATGGACGTCAAAGTCGAAGGTTCCTCCGTCATACAATTCTCTCACATTTCCGTGAGAGACTTCTTAACGTCCGACCGCCTTGCTGGCGCAAACGACAAAACTCTCCGCCGATATCATGTCTCCATGACACCTGCTCACACTCTCGTTGCACAAGCCTGTTTAGGCATCCTGCTACACCTAGATATGGATGTCGCCACCTGGGATAGCCTGGAAAATTTCCCTCTCGCTAAATATGCTGCAGAGCATTTGGTTTTCCATGCCCGGTTCGACGGCGTGTTGCAAAAGGTGGAGGACAGTATGAAGCGGCTATTTGACCCGAACAAAACACATCTTGCGGTCTCTTTGTGGATATACGACCCAGATCCCTTTTGGGACCATAACAAACGAACCGAAAGGCCAGGGCCATCGCTCAATTCCCCCTTACATTATGCCACTTCTTGGGGCTTACATTCCATTGTGAAGTTCCTCGTCATCGAGCACTCACAAGATGTGCACGTTCCAAGCCCCACCGACGGCGCGACTCCACTGCATGAGGCTTCGCGAGTTGGCAACATACACGTTGTTCGCTTCCTTCTCGAGCGCGGCGCGGATGTTACAGCCCAGAGCAACACCGGGTGGACTCCTTTACATTTCGCGTCGCGAAAGGGACACGTGGAAGTCGCTGACATGCTTATCGAGCACGGCGCGGATGTTAAAGCCCAGAAGAAGGACGGGTCAACCCCATTACATCTGGCCTTGCAAGGGCCAATGGAAGTCGTTCGCCTGCTTATCGAGCGCGGCGCGGATGTGACAGCCCAAAGGGAGGACTGGATAACACCATTACACCTGGCGTCGCAAGGGGGACGAGCGGAAGTCGTTCGACTACTTATCGAGCGCGGGGCGGGTGTAACTGCCCAGAATTTGTTTGGGTGGACGCCATTACATCTGGCGGCGCGTCGAGGGAACGTGGAAGTCGCTCGCATCCTTATCGGGCTCGGTGCGGGTGTGTCAGCCCAGACGAATAACGCGTGGATGAATGGCGGGTGGACTCCACTACATGTGGCGTCGGAAATGGGACAAGTGAAAGTCGCTGGCTTGCTTATCGAGCATGGCGCGGATGTGACGGCTCAGAACGAGGACGGGTCGACTCCACTACATGTGGCGTCGGTAATGGGAGAAGTGGAAGTCGCTGGCTGGCTTATCGAGCATGGCGCGGATGTGACAGCTCAGAACAAGAACGGGTCGACTCCACTACATGTGGCGTTGCAAGAGGGACAAGTGGAAGTCGCTGGCTGGCTTATCGAGCATGGCGCGGATGTGACAGCTCAGAACAAGAACGGGTCGACTCCACTACATATGGCGTCGCAAGTGGAAGTCGCTGGCTTGCTTATCGACCGCGGCGCCTATGTGTCAGCCCAGGACCAAGACGGGTTAACTCCACTACATCTGGCATTGTTTCGACGAAATGTAGAACTTGTTCGCGTGCTTATCGAACACAGCGCGGATGTTTCAGTCCAGAACAAGAACAGCGAAACACCATTACATCTTGCGTCATTCTGGGGACAAATGGAAGTCGCTCGCATGCTTTTCGAGTGCGGCGCTGCTGTGACGGTCCGGGACAAGAATCGGAGGACACCATTACATATCGCGTCACTGGAGGGACAAGTAGAAGTCGTTCAGTTGCTGTTCGAGTTCAGCGCGGATGTGACAGACCAGGACGAGTTTGGGTGCACACCATTACATCTTGCGTCACTTGCGGGACGAATGGACGTCGTTCGCGTACTTTTTGAGCATGGTGCAGATGTGACGGCCAAGGACAAGCATGGGCACACACCATTACATCCCGCATCGAAAAAAGGACAAGTTGAAGTCATTCGCATGCTTTTTGAGCATGGTGCGGATGTGATGGCCAAGGACAAGTATGGGTGCACACCATTACATCTCGCATCGAAAAATGGACAAGTTGAAGTCATCCGCATGCTTTTTGAGCATGGTGCGGATGTGATGGCCAAGGACAAGCATGGGTGCACACCATTACATCTGGCGTCCGAAGATGGACAAGATGAAGTCGTTCGCGTGCTTTTTGAGCATGGTGCGGACGTGATGGCGCGGGGGAAGGAAGGGAAAACACCATTACACGTCGCCATGCAAAGGGGAAATGTAGAAGTCGTTCGTATACTCATCGAGCACGACACAGATGTGACAGCTCAAGACAACCATGGATTGTCTCCACTCGATTTGGCATCGCAGGATCCGGAGCTTAAAGAAATTGCAGGTGTTCTTCTACAGTATGGAGCCTACGAGAAACTGGACTAAATTCTGTTGAAAAAGGGGACATTTGCCATCTTATGTAGTTACTGTCGAAACATGGAGCTGGTGAATACATTTGTACTGCGATGAAGCTCACTACAAGCACCTAACCTATCATGATCTATCATGCATGCCTACGGTATCGCCTGTGTACAGTAGTGCCTGAATGTGACTTTTGATCGATATTCACGCATGCACGAAGCGCTCGTCAGCGCGACAACATCCTCAGATCAGCACGTGGCGACTTCTGGCCATCTTCCAGCATCTGAAATGTCTGAAAAGCAACAGCGCCTCATTCTATCTATCATCGACTTTCTCAGCCATTCCATCAATGATGGCATCATCCGGGAAAAGGACAGGGGGGATCTTGACGTTGCTAGTGCATATACTCGCCCTCATTTTCTTCCGTCATCACTCACTAGTCTCCTTCCCCTCTAGTTCGACGTATCGGGGGGGCCTTTGGCCTCGACCCAACAGACCAGGAACAAATGGGTCGTTTAAGTGTGAAGCCTGCCACTCTCGAGGACATCTTCGAGGGCTTTTTCAAGACCAAGGACAAAATCTGTTCGACGGCCCAAGTACTTCCGAGCACTTCTTCAGGTCTCGTCTGCGTTCCCTCAGCGGAGGACAAGGCTACGGCCGATAAGTATAAGCGGGAAGGGAATGCATTGTTGATTAGCAAGCAGTATGACAAGGCGATCCACGCGTATACCGAGGCGATTAAGTTGAATCCTTCAAACCCCGTTTACTATTCAAACCGAGCCGTAGCACATTCTGGCAAACGCGAACACCTCATGGCTACCGTTGATGCCGAGAAAGCAATTGAACTAGATCCCAAGTATACCAAGGGCTATTCTCGCCTAGGGTACTGGGCACCTGCCTCCGAATTAAAATTTCTCTTCTGACGTTCCTGCGTACAGACAAGCCCAATACAGCATCGGTAACTATGCGGCCGCTGCTCATGCGTACCGTCGTGGTCTCGAATTAGAACCCAACAATGTAGCGATGCAAGCCGGCCTTCTAAACTGCGATGCCCAAACCATGAACGTAGTTTCGGGTATCACAACACCCGCCGTGGCGTCTACTGGCGGATCTGGCAGATTCGCTGATATGGAGAGGGGTTGCTGGCGGTATTCGCAACTGACTTGCCTGACTTAGTGATGGCCGTAAACAACAATCCAACGATGAAACACATGACCCTGCAAGCCTTTCAGCAAGTAATGGACAATGGATACGACGAACTAGTTGAAATGGTGTCGTCAAATCCGGGCCTTCGTGACTTTGTCAGTTGCATCTAGTCTCATGGTTGTGCCTTACCTCGTCTGTACATTTCCAGATATTGGATTCAATAAGAGATGAAAGCCAATTGGCTCAAATCCTTATGTCAGGTTCAGAATTTCAACCGTGAGTTTACCAGTTGTGATCAAGTTCATTTATTTACGACATCCGTAGGTTTCGGGAGTTGTTCCGTGATCGAGTCTCGCGGTCCACACCACATTGACCCTGTACTGTGATTTGTATTTTTTCCCCTCCTTTTGAAACCATTATATGCCGGAAACATTGCGTGCACATCGCGATGGGTGTCACAGGTAGTTGAATTGAATTACATCGTAACGACATCATATTGTGTAGAGGCGGATACTATTCTCTGCGGCTGTGCAGTAGTTTGTACATTGTATGTTAAACCCACGAATGGCGCCTCACCGCGAGCGTACTCGACGGCTCGGGTAACATTGTAACTAAGTTACCTCGCGCGGCGGGACAAGGTTTACTTCGGTATCAGTAGATTCCCGTTCGCGCATGGGTATGTATCGGTGAGAGGGTTCTCGTAGAACCGGAACAGAAAGTTTGGCAATGCCTTGCCCAGTGGCTCGTGTTGCCAACACCTCGGTACGTTGTATAGGGAAAGCTGGACGCGAATGGCTCGCAGTAATCTCTGGAGTTGTCCAGATCTGCACCGAACCATCGTGGCTTCCCATCGCGAACATAAGTGGGTCAGCAGCAGGATTCCAAGCGATGCAAGTCATGTCACCCCCCAAAGCTGGAGCGCAAATGTGGTGCAAGTAGGATGCGGATTCGCGGTCCCATATGTGAATGTCACCGGCTTGCAATTGCTCTCAGTACGGCAGGGAGTGGATGATCGTCCGAATCATGGCTCACCTTTTCCTGCGCAGAGTACAAGTTCATCATCTCTCCCTCCGAAGGAACTGGTCCCAGCGAAATCCACCACAGTCTTGGGGATGTACGTATGACGAAGGGAAAGTGTCATTGTTTGGATTGGATCGGCCTTTTCCCAATCATAGAACGCTACCAGTTTCCATAGTTGAGGCGGGACCTGCCCACAATACAGGGCGTCGGTTCGTTATGATGAAACAATGGTGCACCAACCTTCAGTTCATGGCTAATTAAGGCAAACTGTCCACTTCTTGAAAGGGTAATACCTCGGATCATGTGAAATAGTGGGATATGACTGCAATGGCAATACAGCCAAGGGGCGAGCTTCGAAAACAAGCGATACTTACGTCTCTATAACCCTACGGTCCATGTTGTAGACTGACAGCACAAGCACATCAGGATAGACTAACGTGGCTCGAACCCCGCAGGCGTACCAAAAATTTGTTTTTCCGCACGGCATTTACTTGGTTTTAGGCCAGCACCAGAGGAAATGAGAATTCCAAATCCGACGAGACGTTGGCCATCGGACGTGATACACACATCATGAATTGCAAGGCGTTCAAAAAGATAAGTGTCCAGTACCTGAGATCATAAGAAAGGGGTTTCAACGTTTGGTCAGATGCTTACTTTTCCTGTCAGATCCTGAGGGGCATAGTCAGAAGAGCTGGGGACGCATTTCCATTTGACTCTCACCAGTTTCACAATTTGAGTACCTTCCACTGACATAAAGGCTGCATAATAATCACGTCGTTTCTGAGGTAACGTCCTGATAATGAATGGAACTGACCTTCGCTACCCGGCAACCAGATAACAGAATGTACCGGATTGTTCCGATCCATAGTTTGACGACATACACCCATCTGCAAACCTATGTGTCAACTGAACATTTTCAAAAATTGGAAGAACGAACATCTGTCCAGAGTTTGATCGAACGTGCCAGCTTCGTCAAGAGAAGTGTACCCGATGGGGACCTACAAGTAGCGAAATCAGCAGGAGATGGTAGAAAGTAGAACTGCGGCTTGACGACCATGCGACTTGGCTCACATAACTTGAGTGGGCGAGCGTCCGATGCGGAGAAAATGGGTCCTGCAAATTAACGTATCAGGAAACCATTGATCTAGGAATCGAGAGAGAAGTTTACTCCTGTACGAAAAATAGCCGAGGTGTTATCCCAACTTTGGAGATGGGTGCATTTATGTTAAAGAAGACTCCCAGGCGATCCAAACGAAGCACCAACCTCGAAGTCGCCAAAAAATTCCCATTGGGCGAAAATTGCAGATGGCGCACCAATGCTTGATGCGCGGCAAATTCCTGAGTGGGTTCAAAGTCCCTCAGTATTGGAACGAGCCTAGCCACACGCGAGCTCCGTATAAGTCCCCGCAGCTCCTCCTGGCGCATGCCTTCGGGGCTGAATATACTCGGCGGTGCACGTGGTATACCTGTCGGACCCTGTTGCGCTATTATTACGGAACGGATGGCTTGTACAAAGCGTGCCCGCCTGGCTGGCATGGCAGTCGCCTGTGCAGCCCCGCTGGTCATTATTTCTTCAGGAAGATTATGGGTGGGAAGTAGTACGTCGGGATTCGGAGGGGCCGTCATTGGTGACGGCGAGCGAGTTCTGAGAGACCCAGAAGGATTATACTGTGATGTTCTCATAGTTGAAGAGGATGCGTGGGTTAATGAGCTCCACGAGTCAGACGGTGGTATTATTTCGGTGGTAGGTCGAGGTCGAGGTCGAGGTCGAGCGTACTTGAATAGAAAGACTTTCGCCCTGATCAAAGCGTCGCTTGCGCGGTGCATGGTTGACAGTAGTCGATGACAAGAAAAGACTTGGGCGGTGACGATCCAACAATCGTCCAATGAATCCCGGAGCCATTTTGAGCCCCGGTGTCGGATAAAGACCCAACGCTCAAATATGAACCACGTGGAAACAGCGATAAGGCCAAAGCTGCTAAATGCGGTGAACACCGTCGTGATCGTAGAGACAACATAATTCTGAAGTCGCATCGAGTAAGCGCCAGAGGAAGAGCAACTTGCGGAATTAAAAAAAAAAAACATACCTGCCGTGAGGAGTAGCTGAAGAAGACTAGACCTATAGAGAAGCATGATACGGAGAGTACGAGGAACACTAGGGGCGAGCGTTTGAGCCAGATCAGAACCCACCAAGGCACGTGGTGTCCTGGCGAACGACTACAAAAGAAGTACTCAGAAGAGAAAGTCGCTCTTCGTCCCACCTTGAACATACTATACAGATTGCTTCCACGTGAGCCCAAGGAGGCTATTGACGGCCGCCGCAATGCTAAACACCAGGGATGTAAACCAGAACCCGTTGACAGCATCTGCCGCTCCTGAGCCGACACTTTGGTACGAATATTGTAGTGTCGTCGCCGTGACGGCGGAGAAAAACGTCGCGATCGTTGATAGGTTTAGAAAATTGCTCGCGCCGTGCTGCTGTGCGAACCGGATAGTCGGAATACCTGCATCGTAGATCAAGGATCAGTTTGATTGCCAACGCCACGAGCGTGCAAATTTGGTGACCTACCAACTTCAATAAACATGGACAGTGCTGTGCTGAGCGAATTAAGATGTTCGCCCACGTCTACCATCAACTCATGTAGGTATCTTCGAACTGCAAGGGACTTAAGTTTGCCTTTGCGACGCGAACGTAAGTATCGCGCCTCTTTAAGATAAAAATGATTCACCTTCGTATGCTATCAAACATGAGGCCCAGTACTAAAAAAGGGATTGACGAAATTACTAATTACATAGTGAGATAGCGCTTACCTTGAGGTCGTCTTCAAACGCGATGATGGGTGCATCTACTGCCTTGTCTGTAAACTCGGGGAACTCATTGAGGCTATATAGAAACGTCGAGAGGTCCGAAGCGAACAACTCGAGCTGTTGTGGGAAATCCTCAAGGTCGAGCTTATCGAGTTCCATGCGCCTCGCCGGACTCGAACGCCTACCATGTTCCAACGGGGCAGCGCGCAATCTGGTGAGCCTGCGCCTCGGAATTTTGCTTTCCCCACCAGAGACTCCCTCTGCCAACGCAGAACCTTGCGTGGGTACAAGTCCGCCGCATTCTCACGGAAAAGAAAAGAGATTTGGGCGAGGCGATCGCGGAGTTGGAACACGGATGCTAGAATGGCGACGGAGCTTCCGAGCTGCCGTGCTGCGTTGACGCAAGTCCGCAGCTGCTCGCAGAAAGGGAAGGAAGGGAACGTCATGACATGATCATGTGAGTGAAAGTTGGCAGTGAAATGGTTTTTGTGAAGAGTAATTATGGAACTCACGTCTTTGTCGAAGTTATTGATTCTCCTGCGGAGGCGAAAGAGTGGTCATGAGACTTCGGACGACGTCATGATCGTACGGGGCGTACCTTTGGAATCGGTTGAACGCATCTGTGCCCGCTTGCTGGAGTTGCTCGTTCACGCCAGCTGTATCAAACATTTTGTTTTAAAGGACTGTATGAAGACCGGTGCTTCCTGAACGTTCAACTTACGGACGTCACCGTCATCCTCAAAGCTCGCATCTTGTACGACGTCTATAGTTTCAGGAACAGCCGATGAGCTAAGTTTCCTGTGCTCAAACTGAAACCGGGATGGTACAAACCTATGGGATCAACTTCGTCGGGATTCGGCCTAGTGCCCACCTCATTGAGCGCATCTAGAAACTTTGACAGCGTCCTTTCCCTTCGAAAATTTCGCTCTCCTGGTGGCTCAAAAACATTGCCCATGCCGATATCCATAGTAGGTTCCGGGCGACGGCTGGATAACATTCTTGAATCTCCTGCGTTTCAGGAATTGGTTTTCTTTTTGTAGAAATGGGATGTTTTCTTCCGATTTAAAAGTGCTCTGACGATGGCCAGAGGTATAAAGCGGTGCGCCCAGCGACAGTAATGGGAGGTAGGTTTCTATTTTGTGTAGCGGGAGCGTAGTAGTCTCGTGGTAATTCGTTGTCGGCTAGCGGGGTACGACTCGTGCAGGGGGTCTCGAGCGTGGACGGGGTTAAGCACAGTGCAAGCGTACTCATGTAAAGGGAATATGTAGCAGGCACGTTCGTCCCTTCCTACAGGATGTATTCATTATGCGAGAAAGCGCATGAGGTCACTTCATGTTTGCTCCAGTTACGTCCTCTGACGCAAGCGAAAGGACTAGTGGTCCGATAAATTTTCTTTCCCGCGTTAAGAGGATGCGTGGTTTGGACATTCGTGAGAGAGACTCTCGCCCCAAAGGAGGAAACTCGAGGCTGGGAAGCGGGCTAGTCAGCGAGTCTGTAGCCAATAAGAGTGTCAGAGATAACGGATTACGGTCTCACCTGAGATACTGTTAACACATGGTCGCTTTATCGCCGTCATGGATAGGATTATGGGCGCTCAACTGTTTTTTTTATCACTCGATTCGCACACAATCGGCAACGTTCATGAAACGTTCACGTCAAAGCCTGAATCACAAGGCACGTGACTGACGGAGTATTTGCTTAGGCAGGCAACAACAGTAGTTATGTACTGGAACAGTATATGAAAATAGCTACGTATAATACCACCGCATTCGAATTAAGTCCATGTATCTAACATTTATCACAACGGTGTTGGGGGTCGACACGAGATGCTTAATTCTTGAGGGGTGGAAAACGCGATCCTACGTCGCGAAGATGGGCCGGCATTGTCTTCGCTAGTAGGCTCGCTTACGTATGGGATCTCGACGCGAAGAAGCTGTCCGAACTGCCGCTGTCCAACCGAGGACTCAGTACGCGGCTCAAATTCAAGGTGCAACTGGGATGAGGTCTCGCTGAGAGGTGTCACACTGCCTGATCTTGCGCGCACGTCCCGCGGTAGTGCTGGTGTTGAAACAGCAGTCCAAATGCGCACTGCGCCATCGTGAGAGCCTGTCGCGAACATGAAAGGGTCGGCTGCTGGATTCCAAGCGACGCATGTCAAGTCCCCAATCCCAAGAGACTGTGTGTGGACATGGTGCAGAAGTGTTCCTGAGTCACGGTCCCAAATATGAATATCTCCGGCTGTAGAAAGGCATGTCAACAATAAGCGAGGGGATGCGGAAGAAAATATGATAAGCGCACATTTACTGGCGCAAAGCACGAGTTGATCATCTTTGCCTCCGAAATTACTATGTCCAGCGACGTCCACGGAAGATTTGGATACGTAGGTATGCCGTAGGGACAGCCGACTTGCTACCGGTGCGTCGGGCTTGTTTCTATCCTTCACCATTTCTAGCCTCCAAAGCTGGGGCGGAGCCTGTGATAGAATGTTAGTCGCCGTCATTCGATATCCACTCTGAGGATTCAGTCACCTTGGACTCGCAGCTAACCAAAGCAAAGTAGCCACTCCGTGACAACACAATGTGTCGGATTTCATCAAGTACTGGCACCTGGCTACATTATCAGTGTTGTCGCAGGGCGTCAGCATGGCCCAGTGGTAGTACTAATCAAAATCTTACTTTTCAATTTCTTTCCGATCCAAATTATATGCTAAGTCCTTATTTCAACAGACCGTGACGCACATGAGCTTGGGAACGCTTACCGATGATGCGTTTTTCCGCTCGACACCTGCTGGGTTGCAGGCCATCGCTGGAAGAGAGTAACGTCCCTACGCCAATTAACCGTTCCCCATCCGGTGTTAAAGCGACGTCATGTATCATAAGGCGGTCTACGTGATATGAGTCTAGCACCTTGCCCGTTAGGTCCTAATAAAAATCAAGAACGAGTAAGGAAAAGAAGTTGAGTAAAGGGGGTTAACTTACCAGTTTAGTGACGTCACCGCCTTCCACGGACATGAACGCTAGGCACGAGACAGCTTGAGAAGTGTACCTCTGCGAGAACATCGGAGGCTTACCTTCACCACCTGGCATCCAGCAGATGGCCTGCACAGAGCGATATCGGTCGATAGTTTTGCTACACACGCCTTCCTAGATACAAAGGTCGGCGGTCGTAACGAGGAATGTAACATCAGACTAACCTCTGTCCAGACTTTGACCGAGCGAGTAAGCTTCGTCAAAACAAGGTTTCCACTCGGCGACCTGCATCCTCACTGGTAACCAACATTGAAGAGATAATAATGAGGGGCCCTACCATTCGACTTGACTGACGAATCCTGAGGGGTGAGCGAGCGCCCGGTGGTGGGTAAAGGGATCCTATCAAATACGGGTTCAGTCACACACTAGCCACGAGGATCAACACGTGCTTACGCCTGCTTGGAATATAATAGACGTATGGTCCCAACTGTCATTCAGAACCGTCAGTTCCCCACGTGCTCTTCTCCCTACCTGAGCGCAAGGAAACTAACCTTGAAGTGGCCAAGAACTTGCCGTTGGGCGAGAACTGCAAGTGGCGGACCAATGCCTGATGTGCTTCAAGAACTTGCGTTGGCATGAGGCTACGCAACTTCGGTACGAGACCCGCCATTCTAGAGGGCTGCATGGGCATGGGCAGAGTGTCTTGTCGCCGCGTTCCATCCGGCATTAGGAGGGTGGAAGAAAACGAACGTGCGAGCTGAGTGGCCTGTTGCATCTTGATTACGCTGCGTACAGCCTGAACAAACCGACCTCGAGAAGGCGACGATGCGCCAGGGGCGCCAGTATCCCCGATGACTTCTCTGAGGCAAGAGTGAAGGATACGGTGGAGCCTTGCATGGATTTAGGCTCGAAGGTTGGAGAAACCGGCGATGTAGATAAAGCGATTTCAGAGCCGCGACGCGAGCTTTGTGGGATCGCAACAACAGTTTCCGGTGATGGCACACTGGGAAGAGAATTCTCCGAAGATGATGAGTTGAATGATCCGGCAGGGCGACGGCGAAAAATTGAGGTTACGACTGATCTCGTGTGCGTCACCGCGTTGCGCATATGGTGAGGTATTAATGAGGACCATACTCCAAAGGCATGTAGACCATCAAGGAACTGGTGAAAGGGCGGGATGGACATCACTGCATCCCACCAATCGTCGAGTAAATCTTGGAGCCACTTCTTGCCTTTGTGTCGAGCGAAGATCCAACGTTCTGACGCGAACCAGGCAGACACAGCAGCCAAACCGAAGGAGCTGAATGCGGTAAAGATGGTTGTCATGAGGGATACGATGGGATTCTAGGACAAAAGATGTGTGAGTCGAGTGCGGATGTGCATAACATGAAGAGATGCCTGCCTGCTTAGACGAATAGGCAAATAATACTAATCCAACTGAAAAGCAAGCCACTGAAAGGACAAGAAACACGAGAGGGGAGCGTTTGATCCAGATCAGGACCCACCAAGGAACTCGATGACCTGGTGAGCGACTGAAGTAGTACGTTATGTTAGTGAGTGGCCGAGGAGGTACATGTAAATGTATCATACTACATGGCCTGCTTCCATGTCAACCCCAAGAGACTGTTGACGGCTGCAGCGATGCTGAACACCATCGAGGTGAACCAGAAGGCATTGACGGCATCTTCGAGTGGAGTGCCACTGCTATCGAAGGTGTATTGCAAAGTTGTCGCAGTGACAGCAGAGAAGAATGTGGCCACAGTTGACAAATTGAGGAGGTTAGCGGCACCGTGCTCTTGTGCAAACCGAATGGTTGGAACACCTGTATTTGAAGGTGCTCCGTTTCACTGGGATGAGAAATACAAGGGAGAGGATTAGAACAAACCGATCTCGATGAATACAGAGAGAGATGATGTGATGGACTCTATATGTTCTCCAATTTCTGATACAAGATCATGTAGATACCGCTGAACAGATGGATACCTGAACTGGCCTGTAAAAGCTGAGCAAAAAAACGCAGCAAATTAAGGGGAAACTCGCCCTCGTATACCTTCAAGCAAGAAGCCCAGTACTAGTAAAAGAGTCAATGATACGGCTACCAAGTAGATCACGAACAGCACGAACCTTAAGATCCCCCTCGAAAGCAAGGATAGAGGCGTTAAGAGCCTCGTCTGTGAATTCCGGAAACTCGTTCAGGCAGTGCAGGAAGGTAATAACGTCTCTGGCGAAGAGCCCAAGTTGGCCAGGAAAATCCTCGCGGTCGAGCTTTTCAAGGACGAGAGGCCTGCGCACATGGGGCGGTGCTTTGGTACGAGCTCGTCTCCGCTTAGGAAGAACGCCGGATTTTACGGCTGACTCCAAGGATTGATGAGAAATTTTTCGAGGAAAGAGGTCAGCTGCGTTTTCACAAAACAGCCATGCAATTTGGGCAAGGCGTTCCCGTAAATGGAAGGCAGAGGACAGGATAGCAACAGAGCTGCCAAGCTGGCGGGCGGCGTTGGAAAAGTTGCGGAGCTGAAGCCAGAATGTTGAATCGCATCATAAATTATCGTCTAACTTTGCCCACTGTACCTCCTTATCCAAGTTATTGACCCTCCTACAAAGAATTGACACGTGACTGTAACTCTTCCGTTTGGGGCAACGCACCTCTGAAATCGGCTGAATGACTCTGCACCGAGTTGCTGAAGATGTTCGTCCGCACCGGCTGCTCAAGAAGAAATTAGAATGCATGAGAAAACCAAGACATCTGTCTTGATACATACGGGCCCCTCGCCCATCCTCACTGCTCGTTCGATGGTCATGGCCACCTGCGGCACCTGTCTTTAGTGCGTTGCGATGAAACACACCGAAGTACGCACCAACAGCAAGGGGGACCTCATCTGTAGTAAATCCAAGGACATCCAGGAGCGTTATTAATGCTTGTCTTCGTTTGGAGTCTCTGGCGAACACCGTTTTGGAACCAAAGGTCGGTACGCTATTTAACTCGGACTTATAGCTTGGTGTTACACTTGGGACTGGTATGGCTATAAGAAGTGTGAGGGGATAATGGCAGAAATGTAAAGCACATGTGCCCTACGGGTAGGCATGACGGTACTAAGGTGATCCTAACTTGGAGTCGTGAAGGTCATACAACGAAGCAGAAAAATGCCAAAATGTCGACGTAAAGATATGATTCGTTCTGCGAGAGGGCAAGTGAAGAAACCAGAGTGAATGGAGAATATTGAACCGTTACACGGCTGAAGAAGAGCGAGTTGGAATTGCGGGGAGAAAGTTCATTGCCGGTTTATGTAATACGTAGAGGCATGGCAGAACAACGTGGACAGAATGTCATTTTTCAGGGCTGGAATAACGGGATATGTGCGTGCAGACGAGTCTCAGTATAGTCATGAGCGAGGGTGAGGCAGAGGACAGTGAGGTTTCAGAGTTTAAAAGCCGCGGAAAAGGAAATGGATACGAGTCGGATTAAAGCGCTCGGATGGTCGGGCGTCACTTTCTCTCCCTTGGCTACTCCATGGCTGCCCTCACAAAATCCCGACCTGCACAACTCGACGACAACAGAATTGCTCTCTCCTCTTCTATCCCCACTCCCTTCTCCTCTGCTGACCGTGATTATATACTTCACTCGTCACATACAAATGGTCTACACCATCCCATCACGCCATCACCAATTGCACACGATCATGCACCACACGCCCAAGAATCCCAGGTTGACGGCGAGGTACTCCTAAATGCGGACAGAGTGGTGCGTAGTTTATATGCTACTTTCGTTCCAAGTCTCATATGGGTCCTTCAATTCAGGATCAACATCTCATGCCATCAATAGCACGCGTCCAAGCATCTGTTCTATCCACCCTTAGCAACCTTCTTTCTCCATTTTATCCACAACAACACCCGGGTGTCCCAGACTATGCTTTTACCCAACCCTCTTCGTCCCGGGCCGTGCCATCTACCTCCGCTAGCCACAGCCCAACCTTGCGTAACCTCGTCGCTAATCTGCGCCACGCCGAATCTCGTGATTCCGAAATGCTTCAAGTTTCCTCATCGGACGATGACACAGCCCTCCTACGGGAGCTTTTCGGATACGTCGACGCTCTAACAGCGTCATTGCACGTACAAGACGCCCAGCTTGTACACGCACTCGTCTCTCTCCTAGCCGATCTCAACCGACTGTCAGTGCTTGGCGTCTCCCCACCTTCTAAGGACGTGCCTGTTTGGAGTCATGATGCATCTATCCCCAATACAGGAAACCTCGACTCGCTAGCTCGTCAGCTAAGCGAGTTTCAATTACAGCGCCACGATCAGTCGGATCAGGAAGGTTCCTTACCCCCTGTCATCGCTGTAGAAAAGGCACTGCTCTGGGTCCGTATCGACGAGACTCTTGAAACTGTGCTTAATCTCTGCCATTACCGTGAAGAGGATCGACCCCGTCATAGCCTCTCTGATCCGCCACAATATGATCTTCTGAGCCATGATGGGGAGCTTCCACCGAACTATGATCCTGACCCAGAATTATTCGGATCTGATACCAAGACAGTAGCGAGTCTCTCATATCGTATGTCTATAGATGAAAAGATGCGGCTCGACTTGGACGAGGTGACCACGGCTATCGACCGCCTATATCGCGTAGCGCCTCAACTACATAATCAACGTGTTGAACTCAATAGATCAAAACTCGAAGAGCTCGAAATCGCTCGCGCCTCACAGACAGTCCCTGCTTCTTTAGGGAAGCAGAAGGAGCGTGAGCTGGAACACATCGTCGATATGATTGGACGCGCATCGGAACGAAAGATGGTGCAACAAACAGTCATTTTGGGCGATATGGATGCGCGCATTGAACGCATTCGTCAGCGTGATCTCCAGAAGGTGCACTTCAACTAATTCCTTCCATCTTCCGGACTTCCGTTCTCTGAACGCTACTTTCTTTCATTAGCGACAAGAGTTTGTTGACAAGCTCGCCGAGCATTCTGGTTCTCGCCGCATGCATGCGCAAGATGCGGTCTTTTCTTCTGTCAGGCTCAAGGATCCCAACGCATTGCTTACGCTCCCAGAGTTCATTCGCGAATCTGACCCCCGTGCACTTCAGCCTCAACTAGACCCGAATGCGCTTCTTACCCTGGATGAAGCTGCGAGAGAACATCCTAGTCCCCCGTTGACCCCAGGCCCCAATGCTTTTCAACGACCCCAGCCATCAAAGGGCCTGCGCAATCGTAGCATGTCCGCGCCTGCGCTTAGCTGGCTATTGCCCGCTAACTCGAAGTCAGCCGGTGGGGAGAATACAGTACGTTCAACTAAAGAGTCATCGTCCATTCGGCCCAGTTCCGCTGGGACTGGCGGTACGTTTGTTTTTCCCACTGTTCACATATCTATCTCACCTGGCCTGTATTGCTAGCATCTATGGAACTGCAAGTGTCGTACGTAGCAGAGTACCATGAAGGTTTGCGCCACGTCCTCGCCTTTCTCAATGTCTCTGGCATCCCTCCCGGTGTTAACCTCGAAGCATCCATCGCGGGTGACACCAATGACATTCCAGATGGAGTGGAGTCTGCTCTTGTCCTGCGCAGTGGCTCAGTCGAGTCCCCTCCCCTCGCGTTGCCCGCACGCACGCAACCTGGTCCACAGGAAGTGCGCGTACAAGGGCTGCACTACGAGGTTAAGATCGCTACGCCAGACTCACACTCTCCCAGGATAGAAGAACCCCTTCCACTACTCGATGCCGAGCAACTCCGCTCACGGGCTCCGACGACCTTCATCTGCGCTTCGTGCTCGTTGCCGCTTGTACATGGGGCTCGGATTACGCGATATGACGACCTGCCAAGCGAACACTGGGCAGAACTTGTGGATGCATGGATGTGCCACACCGATCAAACGCTCAATGCACAGGTCGCGCGGCACGCAAAAGGCTTTTGGCCGCGAAGTGGGCAGGCTTTGGTGGGCGGGAGTTATATCCTATTCGATAAGTCTGCAGCGGTGGGCGCTAACTTACGGACAGTGGATAAGCCCAAGGTACGTCACCCCGTCGAGTATTGTCACCATTGGTTATTCTGTGAGCTTGTTTGGTGGACGTAAAGAAGGTCGGCGCTGGCAAATATCCTACCAGTGGTCACCTCTGCTGCACTGATGACCTTTGCTTGCCCGTGCATTTGAAGCCCATGCAGGTTTTAGATGTTACTGGTCGTGAGGGGACTGTTGGGGTCGCGGGGGTGACAAGCACTGCTTCCGACTGATACAACCCGTCCGAAAGTAACGCGGGGATGCCCACTGGTTGCTCGTCTAACAACTCCCGTGTTGCTGAGGTACACGTCTACGGGAGCTACGCGCGAGGACACATCACACTCTTTCTTTCTTTTTTCCTTGTTCAGAGGATCGTATTGTATTGATATTATGCTCTCGCAGCAGGGGGAGGATTGGCGTTCTGTCCGGTGTATGTGCGGGGCATTATGTGGGCGCTGTCAGGACTACGTCACAGAATCTGGGGAGGCGACCATCGTGTATAGACTCGTCAAGTATGCAATCCGGCCCGTTAGCCCATCTGCTGAGTACGTGTTTCATGTTAATGTGGGCGTTCTGGTTCCTGGCTTATCGGTGTGTATGCTCTAGGCCGAGCCGGATTCCGCTTTCTGCGTTCATCGTCGAAGATATGGCAGAACTCGCACGCGCTCATGCAACATATAGGTTTGTCATTTTAGATGAGGAAGAAGAGCGTCCGCGGATCCTAGTATGTACCTTCTCGTAAGGTCTCTACGCAAGTTCCAGCTCCTGACATCGCTCTTCCCTTCCTCCCTCCAAGATGTGGCTCTTCAAACCGAACATGCGTCTATCTTACAAGGCTAGCAAACACTACCTCCTTCCCGAACACGGCACGATCCAAGCCGCCAAAGTGTTGTTCAAGGTCCTCGGTCCGTCGATGTCGAGCATGGACCTGGGCAGCTTGCTGGACCGCTATCCTGGTTTCCCGCAGGCGGAGCAGCTGATGTACCCAAAGAACACATGCACGCAGATCGCGTTGCTGCTTAGGGAGAGTAATACATGCTATCCGGAGGGAATGCGATCGATGACAAGACTTGATGTAGGGTGGCTTTTGCGGGCATGAACACTTTTTTCCGTCCTTAATATTGTTGGATCGAGTGGCCACACATTAGATTTTGCAGTCGGATGCACCTACACTATGTAGTTAATGTAATACCAACTTTGATAGCTGAAGTCTGCTATAACACTCGGGAGATGGCGGGTATCCCCAACTATTCAAGTGATAAGTGTGCCTGAAGATGCGGTAACACAGATCACGAGGATGGGGAGAATGATTCATATTCTCATCCTAACGACCAGAGAGCAAACCCAAGGAACAAAGCGGACCAATAGAATAGGATAAAGGGCACGTATAGTAATACAGTAATGATACAAAGATAGGGTGTTTAAACCTCCTGACTCTCCTTCTTGCCCTTTTGCGTTTTGCTGGGCAGGAGCTGCAAGAAATCCGTTAGTGAGTGGCGAAGTGCATTCGATGTGACAACTCACCTCAGGGTTGATGAAGGGAACGACACCACCTTGTGAGATCACAACATCACCGAGAAGTTTGTTCAATCTATCCAAGAAAATGTTATTTTTTGATACTTTAAACCCCAGAAATCAGTCCAACGTACTCTTCATCATTCCGGATTGCGAGTTGCAAGTGACGAGGGACAATACGTTGCTTCTTGTTATCACGAGCGGCATTACCAGCAAGCTCGAGAATTTCCGCAGCCAGATACTCAAGAACGGCAGCGAGATAAACTAGTAAAGGAGAAAAAAGGAGTCAGATGGTAAAGACCCTAATAAAGTGGAAAATAACTGACCAGGAGCACCAGCACCAACTCGCTGCGCATAGTTTCCACGCTTGAGAAGACGGTGCACACGACCGACAGGGAACTGAAGGCCCGCCTTGGCCGATCGCGACTGCGCTTTTGATTCGCTGGAGGAGGCCTTGCCGGAGCCAGATTTGCCAGATTTTCCACCTTTGCCAGACATGATTTGATTTGTGTTGAGTTGGTGAAGAGAGACGATGTGGGGTGCGTTGAGCAGAGGCAAAAGGTAGGGAAAAGATGAACGATGAAGAGGGAGGCAAGATGAGGTCTGTGGATTTAAATAGGGTGGGGGATTTGGAAAGCCACAATTAGAGTTCAGTAATCAACAGCCCGCGCGCCGTGTCACGCGTTGTTGACAGAGACAAATAGTCACAAAGTCACGTGTACCTATATATATAGGGGCCGGTTGTGTCGTCGTTCGAAGCTCATTATCTCTTTACCCTACGACCGTCTTCTGTGCTACCCTTCACCCTTGATTATCATCAATCGTAATGGCACCCAAACCCGCTTCCACAGCCGGCAAGCCCCAGCTTCATCTGGTACTGCCTCGAAAGCACCAGCAAAAACAACCGAGGGTTCCAAGGCCGCGAAGAAGACCTCCAAGACGGCAGCCGTGGCAGCCACTGGCGATGAACCAAGAAGAAGCGCCGCAAGGTTCGCAAGGAGACATACTCTTCTTACATCTACAAAGGTGTGTGGTCATGTGAACTTGAAGTTCAAACTAGCTAACTCGAGGATGAAAACAGTACTCAAGCAAGTACATCCTGATACTGGTATCTCCAACAAGGCGATGGCCATCTTGAACTCATTTGTCAACGATATCTTCGAACGTATTGCTACGGAGGCGTCGAGTGAGTCACCTTCATTACTAGTTGAATGCATGCGACAATTAACTTGTTCTTTATTAAGAACTCGCCGCATATTCCAAGAAGTCTACCATCTCTTCTCGCGAGATTCAGACTGCAGTCCGCCTCATTCTTCCTGGTGAATTGTCAAAGCATGCTATCTCTGAGGGTACCAAGTCGGTAACGAAGGTGTGTATTCTGATTAATCATGCGATTCGCTTAGCTTATCCTTTGTAATAGTTTTCGAGTGCTGGGGCGAAGTAGACTTATCTCTATTGTTCTCTCTTCTCGTCTGTATTTCTGTTGTACTGTAGGAGGGCTCTCGTATTAACAGTTGAGGTGGAATTGTCCACTTCACTATTTTTGTGGGATAAATGCATTACGCTAAGTTCTTATCACCTATGTCGAAGCTGCCTCATTTCATACCTTATGCAAAGCATCGATATCCCTGACATGATCCTTCTCTGGGTTTTAATGCCGTCTTGGAATCGTGCAATCTGCACATGCGGCACAACAATTTGTCATTAATTGCTACTTTGAGCTATGAGTACTAAGTTTTAAGTGTTCACCTGCTGCGAAGCCCTGCGTTGTCCCGAAGTCGTTGTGTCCAACAGCTAAGAAGGCAGTTCATGTTATCAGAACGACAAAGTGTTCTTCTGTTTCCTCTGACTCTGAGTCCAGCTCTCCTTCTTGCTGTGACGTGTCAACATGGACAGGCTTCCACTTCTATTTCGTACCTTTGGCAGCGTCCACCTTGTCGACTTTTATATTGTGACACCTCTAAGATAAAGGTATTACTGTAGTACCCCGAAAACGGGGTCAAGTGTTTTCTACCTCCGTCACCGGTACTGAAACTTGGCACCCTGGAGCGCCGGGATTCAATATTCAATATTCAATCCTTGACAGTTCTGATCGAACTTACACAAGGCGTTGGTCGAGTGGGCATGACTATATCTGACTCACTGGCAGGTTGGCGCCCACGAGACCATCGATCAACCAGAAAGTTTTTTTTTTATCTCAGCTTGGCTTACAGTATCCGGATTGGGGGTCGTAGTTTGATGTGGCGAGATATATATCTTTGGGACGCGGGTGCAAGCTCTAAGGAAGTCCCGAAGACCACGGTTTTTTTGAGCGCCATCTGCCGGTGGCAGAATTGACACCAAATGTCCTCAGACAAACGTTGCACGATGTCTCCAACGTCCTTCGACATCCATGACATACCAGTGTAGCCTGTCAGTTATGCAAGATTGAAACGCAGCAGGACAAACTCGCTCTGAATCAGATCCGCGAGCTGTCATACAGTGAGGTCTCGGGGAAAAAAAGGATTCCCTGCCTGGGCACTTGTAATTGAAACAGTCAAAAAATATGACTCTTACAGTAGATTACAAGTTGCCGGGCACGTAAACTTGAGGTGTAATAACTATTTCCCTTGATTTATCTTTATCATTGTGCATGGCCTCTGTGCGCAGCCTGGGCGCAGGTGACTCCGATGAGCACACTAGCTCTGCAGTTATATTACTATTCCGCACCATTAGAAAGCTAGGAGTGTAGCTGCGGATGCCATAGACTACGCATCTTATCGCATTGAAAGAGGACAATCGGAACCGGCCGTCAGGACATATAAACTTGCCGCAACAGCAAGTAACGCTCAATCAGTCAGACGCGGTGTTTGACTCACTTATAATTCGGAGGGTAATAAGCGCCCAAAGGTGTACGTAGGTAGGAGTAGAAGAAAAGGGAAAAGGTCTCGAGGTCGGCCCAGGTTTGTGGGGCAACCCTTTTTATGTTGCTCGTCGTGATAGAAATCCATCTTCAGGAAAATCGCGAAGGAGAGAAGCTCGACGATCGCCGTGAACAGTGCGAGGTATGGAAAGAAGGAAGTGGAAAGTAACGTACTCACAGACACCTGAGCAAGGTATTTCCTCACTCTGTTGTGAGGACACTGAAGCGCGAGGACTTTCGTATCCCAGCAAAATGGCCGCGTGGAATCGACCCCACACTCGTATCATAAACAAGTTCCGGGCCTTCACCTTCAGCTAGGACCTGGAGATGCATTCTATCGGACGTTGGCGGTGCAACGGAGGCTTCTGAACCAGATGCCAGGCAACCGTGTTGCATGTTCGAGAAATACGGAGTCGATCGATCCCACGTCCCGAGGAAGGTCACGTCCGGCGAAACATCCGTCCTGCCAGCCAAAAAGCTTTTGGTCGCGCATTAAGAAGTACGCAACAGAAGAAGCGTACAACCGCGCGTTGCGCGCATACTAAAAGCTTGAGCTTGTTCGGCACTTCGGGCTTATCGGTAGTCAGGACATACAACCTCCGGGAGCTAGGCAGTTACGAATGTGATGGTTTGTCACTGATGGTGACCATGGGGCCTTCTGTTCTCTTACTCTTTATAGCCTAGGGCTGGTTCTACAGAAACCGGACATTTTAGACCAATGCATCGACACAACACGTGGAACTTACTGTAAAAATAAGAACGAGGAAAGGCCACTTGACGCGGGGTTTGAGTTCATCATTCTCACTGATGCTAAGTTTACAGTAACATCGTGCACTCGACGGCCCCTTGCGGAGTTTGTCTTCCACCGACGGTTCCGATGCCGAAGTCTGGATTTCCGTAGCGTGATCGGCGCGACGGGATGAGTGGCGGTGGCGGACACTGTCGGACTGACGGCAGCATCTATTTCGCATATTTGGGAGGGAAATTTTATCTCTGGCCAGCAGTCGGAAAGGGCTCACGGGTCGGATAATACTCGAGCGATATGATTTCTATTCACCGCGAACATGAGAGTAAGGTTGATATAGTTGGAACCGACCGTTGCTTTTGAGCCGAAAATTCGTAGAACTCTGGTTATCATCAGTGGTCTTGCTCTTGACACCTATTCCAGCGTCGGAACCGACTCTAACGCTGGTTCCCAACCCGGAAAGAGGACTAGGGAGAGAAGAATAGTATTCTGGATGCTGTAAAGTTGCAGTAGCATCTACTTCCGAGGGTTTGTAGGCGAAGAAATGAATGAACACGTGGCAACTTCGGGTGTATTTCAAATTAGTTGAACCCTACGTTAGGTGTCCTGCTCGCAAGCGGGAACGTTGCAACACGACGTCAAGCATCATGGCTGCAGACGCTCATCCCCCCAGTTCTCCATCACAAGCACTCGCAGACCTTCACATATCCTTAGGGGTCAACCCGTCACCAGCCTCATCTCCACCGCCAATGTTAAATGGATTCAAAGCCGCGGTCAACGGGTTACACCACACCCCCGGCGATCAAGACGGCCTCGATCTAGTGAGTAAACTACAACAGGAGCTCGAACGCACGCGCGAGGAAAAAGATGATCTCGCAACGCAATACCGAAATCTACTCGGAAAGCTCCAAAACATGCGCAATTCGTTAAGCAACAAGTTGAAGCAGGATGCGGTATGTGCACCCCCAATCCCTGGCCCTCTAGAAAATTTCACTCATGCGCGCGCACGCCTTAAGGATGAGCTTGACAGACGCGGGCAACAAATAGCTCAACTGACTGCGCAAAATGAGGATATCCTGTCGACTGTCGATGCGCTACAATCTGAGGTCTGGCATCGAATGCAGAGTCGGAGCGCGCGTCGCGGGAGCTCGATGCAATGCGACAGGAGGTCTCGGGCGAGTCGCTGCAGCGGGAACAGGCGCTTCGGGAAGTACGCGCTGAGCTTGAGCGTACTCGTACGGAGCGCGATGATTGGGAAGCCGAGGCTATGGCGCAGCGTGTGCGTGTGGATGAGGCGCGCTCAACGCTCGAGGCAACGTATCGTGAGTTGACGGGGGCGAAAGAGGCGAGCGAGCGCAATGCGGCAGAAAGGGATGCCGAGACTGAGCGCGCGAATAACTTGCAAGCTGTTCTTGAGGATTTCCAGAGCGGTGCGTTACATGTCCAGCACTGCTGAGCCGTTGCAATTTGTCTGATTGTCTTTTCTTTTTTCAGCGAAAGATCACGAATTACAGCAGGCGGTGAACGAACGTGAAGTACAGTTGGTTGAAGTCACGCAATCTCTCGCCGAATATAAGCACCGAGCATTGCAGGCAGAGGTCCGCTTCTTCTTATACGTGCATTGAGGCTCAAAGTAACCCATTCATCCGACAGCTTCAATTAGAAGAAAATTCGGCCGACAACGCACGGAGGCATGCTCTAGAGCAGGAGGTGAAAGAGAAAACGCTTCTTATCGGTAAACTTCGACACGAAGGTGGGCATAAATGTCCATTGTTTCACCCATATTATTCACGCATTATTTCTCGTTAGCGGTAATTATCAACGAGCATCTAATGGAGGCTTTGCGGCGTCTGCGCCGTGGATCTGCAAATACGAGTGTTGATCGCAGACTGGTGACCAACGTATTACTTACTTTCCTATGCACGCCACGGGGAGATACGAAGCGATTTGAAATGCTCGGACTTCTCGCCTCCATTCTCTCCTGGTCAGACGAGGAACGTGGGCGCGCTGGACTGCAACGTCTTGGTAATAACACTGCTTCTTCTGCTAATTCGCCCGTACGAGCGCGTCCGTTGGAACTCGACAAGACGGACGAGACAGAGGTACGCGGTGTAGCTCTACCTGAGAGAGACAACTGTGCTAAGGAATTATTTAGTCATTCTCCCGTCTCTGGGTGGAGTTCCTTCTTGCAGAAGCGGCATCAGGAGACCCGGCATCTCCACCGGTGACACCTACACGCACAGGTCTTGGGCACGATCCACGTACACGAGGAATGGACCTCATGACAGCTCCAATACGGAAGGGCAAGGAGCGTGCGTTAGACCCAACATGAGATTCTGGACCACGGTGCTTTGTGTTATGTCCTATCTTTCTTCATTCTCCGACTACTTTTGGTACTTTGGCAGCCTTGGACTCGTCGTCATTAATGTATTTTTTTTACCCTCTGATCGCAGCCCTTGATGGCCACGATGATCATGTACATACACGTACATACACAGACACATCCCGTACCAACTTCAATCGTTGTGTCCGGGTTCTATGGACACGGACACGGCAGAAATGACTTCTCCGAGACGACGCCAGCAACGGTTCCAGCAACCTTTGACAGGAGCCCCACAAGGTCATATTCAAAACGTCGCCAGGTCATTTTTAGTACCGTCTTTATCATGGGAATGTCCCGTACTATGCCTGCCTGGGTTGCTCGTCTGGCCTGATGTGTTTACGAGAGAGTCTATGTAATGCAATGTAGGGGACGTCCCCATTGCATCAAGTCAACCGCCCCGGACGTCCCTGGTCCCTGATCACAGCGTTCGCCCTGCCACCGTCAACGTATGATAGGGAATTCACAGGCATAAAGATCCGCAGTCAATGGACCCGCAGTCAGCTGGGCGCGCTCAGTTCCAGCACAGTGACGGAGTTATATGAATATGACACGCACACACATGTGTTTACAACCTACAAGAGGGGATCATCACATACCATGATCATCCACTGGCGGCAACTTGAAGCGAATTGAATGAGGTGCCAGTGCATTGCCTGACGATTTCAATTTAATTTATGTCGGGTTTCGAGGAGTGTGCCGTGTGCCCACCCGCCCGCCCGCCACACTGGCCCACACTACGCTGCATGAAATATATAAGAAGTGGGTTTGATGGCTACGTTTCCAGTATACGTAATTCATGGGCGGAGAGTGATGTGATCAATTAATCGCAAGGTAAGTCTATCTACCCGGATCGGCCCGGGGACCGGTGAAACGGAACGGACATAACTTACTACAGCATCGATCGACATATACGAATTATTTCGCCGAACACACAACGAGGCCCAGGGGCACCACAGTGGATTGCGTGTTAAATTCCCCGTGCTTTGGTTCCTGAAGCCTGCCTAGAATGCCGAGGCACTTGGATAACGGTTACGGTTTTCTCAGGAGCCTGATCATGTTTTTGACAAGTTGACAAGGTTTCTGATCATATTCGAATCTCCAGACTATTTGGGATAGGACATATACCTATTACCTATTAGATTGTATTAGCAGAGTTAGCCAAATCTTCGTTTTTGAGTTCGACTGATGAGTGATGTGACTGAATGTGCCGCACGTCAGAATTACCAAATTCTAGTCATAAAAACGAAAAATTGCCCTTCCGCTGCTCATACACTCTAATAAGGGGGGGGTTAGTTTTGGTGGCGTGCTCCAAGTGATGGGGGACTCGAGGTGTAGCCGCGTAGACACTTGCAAAGATCTGGACTTGACGAATGACTCATCCGCATATTTGCCACTGGGACGATCGACCTCGATCAAGTCTCATAGTATGCGCGAGCAGGTTAGTAAGAATTACGGATACGAACAAAAAGGTCCGTATATATGGGGTACAATGTACAATGGGGTACTGTATCCAAGCGAGTCCACATGAGTCAGCTGGTAGTACGTCATCACGATGACGATGGCTGGCCAGGCCCAATGACACGGATTCACGGATTCAGAAAGCAGAAGCAGGTTCTATTTTCTATTCTGGCGCCCACGCCAGGTTTCTGAACCAGCCTGCAACCAGTAATGGGCAATGTACAACCAAAGGATCGGTGAGCGAATGCTACCTTGACCAGTGTTGAGCAGTCGCCCAGTGAATCAAGCTAATCAAGGTCTTCCCTAGACAATCAAAGAATCCATATTATTCACGCCAAGTGGTGAATACAATTACAGTAATGCTACCTATGCCGAATCGGCTTGAAAAGTGACCTAGCACTAGTGTCTAGCGTTCCGATCTCAGCCAAGAAATGATCCGGGGGCTGTACAACACAGTGCAAAGCGTGGAGAGCACTACTATGCGGTACTGAGCCCACATCACTGGTTGAGAATGTTACAGCCAACTCACGCGAGGAACCTGTAACTAGAGGAACCCGTAACTAGGGTACTGCAGAGAACGCTCCATTTCATCAAAGTGAAAGTTTTTCTTTCTACCGACCCCGCCTTCGACGTCTCCCGACGAGTCTCCGAGTCCCGAGTCCCGCGTCTTTCTCGACTAGTTCTTTTAGGGATGTCCTTTCTGTTCCTCAGTACGTTCGATCACTTCGGCCCCTCCCCCAACTGACAACCAGACGTCTATCTACAACGACGGCGTGAAACGGGGAGCGCGGGATTCCGTACAGTACATAGAAATATCATCCATGCGGTGTCATAAATGCGGACGAGCGCCACAATAAGATTTAATTGGCCGGTCACCGTATCAAACCGACGGACAAGGGAGAGAGAAAGGGCCGGAAGCGAGCCCATAGCTTCAGTTTCGTCGACGTTTAGTGGTCAAGCCAAGTCAAGGACAGTCCTGAGATATCGGTAAGTTCCGGACGGTCCGTGTTGTCCGTGTTATGAAAACAAAGGCTACAGCACTGAATGTTCCTCCGCGGACTTTGGTTTAACGTCCTCAAGCGATTTCGAAATTAATTAGCTTGTTTTCCTTGGCCCACGCCCGCTTGATGGTGATATAATAAAGGGGCTGTGCCGAAAACAGCCACTCACGTGGAGGGAAAGGTCACGTCGTGGCGTGGCGCAGCACTGACTTCCGGACCTCAACTAATCTCGTTCCGCCGAGGGTCATTCCGAGGTCACCGTTCCGGCCACCTCAGCAGTCCACTAGCCCCAACATAGACCCTCGGGTCTGAAGGTGGTTTCGTCACCCCTCTTCGTCTCCTAACTGCCACATTTGACTAATTCATCACCAGGTTGTCTATCCTGAAACGCGAACTCACTCACCTCGGGGTATGAAGGAACCATAGAATCCACCCGTGGACAAGGGCTAGTGGACGAATTATGGATTACGCGATGGGATTTCACATTGGACCTCAGTGTTTCCGCTTAGGCTTACCGTACTCGGTGTCAGTTCCTTTCTTGGGGGGCTGTTCCGCACGAAGCTGCTGAATGGGCTTCGATCGACCGTGCATCTACGCGCGCACAGCTAACCTGAACCTACTCGCCACCCTCTCTCTCTGCGTATTAGGTGGCGGACATCTCGGTCTCGGAGGGGCCTTCCAACCATCGGCACTGGAGGCTCGCAGTGATACGTTCCAGGCCCTTCCACGCTCCCCGCTACCCAATTGCAGACCGAGTGATGGCTCTGCAAATTTGCAGTACAGTGCCGGTGGATCTACACTGACTAGGATCGCATCTTCTAGCGCGCTCCCGCTAGCGAGTACAGACTTGTATAAGAAGAAATGCTTCCGCTCACCAGTCAAAGCAGAACACTCGACCCCAAAGCCAAAAGAAAACAGCAAACAGTAACGACAACAGCAATCTCACGTCGCATATACTCGTCACCAACGTTCCTGTCGTCGAACCAAAAAAAAAAAAAAAGAAAAACCAAAAACAATACTCAGAAAAATGTCTGCAAACTTCAATCCATACGTGCAAGGCTGGCGCGTCGGCAATGAGTCCTCGACCCGTGGTCACGGAGAGCCGCCCTCGATCTTCGGGGCCCTCCCAATGACCAGCGGCGTCAACGCCGCAAATGCTGCTGCCAGTGCTGCTGCTGCTACCGCTGCGCGGGGCGGCCATGACCCCAACGCGACGGTATTCCACATCACCGACTTCCGTCCGAACGTGCTGAATGCGACGGTCGTCGACGCGCGAGGACGCCAATGGTACAAAATCGTCACGGACACGCCGCAGCAGCCGCAGCGCACCGTTTACTACGACGCCCAACGACGCACCGTCGCCATCGTCGATTGGGCCGGCAGTCGTCCGAGCGTGGAAATGCCCGGTTTGCTACCGCGGCAGGCTCTACGAACTTGGCTTCACACTGGGCCAGATCGCGCGTATGTGGTCGTCTCTTCAGACCTAGACCTTCCTCATCCTGACGACTGGTCTGTTCTTTTTTGCGTAATGTCTAGATCTAGGGTTATGGAGATCAGAGGAATACCACACATCTGGGTTCCCAATGGGGAATTCATCTGCGTACGTTTCCGTTTCGTCTCATCATAAACATCCTTGGCTTGGCACTTGAAACTGACTCATATCGCAACTGCAGCTCTATTATGCCAATCACTCCAACTCGGAGCGTCTAGCGCGCATTTGTCTTACCCGTGACGCAGTCCGGATCGAGCTTAGCCAGCATGCGATGGAGGCGCGCTTGGCCGAAGTCTGCATACTAGGCGCCTCCATTTTCCTTTCTGGATTTAAAATAGATTAATCCCGACAAATTCCGTCGCCACTCAACACCACTATATCATGTATCCGGTTTTGTCGCGCTGTCAACATACTGTAACGTTGCTCTGTTAACACCACGTAGAGGGAGGGGACCCTTGCGACCAAGCTGGCTGGCCAGTTTAAATTATCCGTGCATGTTTATACTGTATTGATCTGCCATCTATTTATGTATAAATCGTGGTGACAACCATCACGTTATGTACCCTCCAGGGTCTTTATGAATTGAGAATACACGATAGACCTTGCATGATGTAACTTTGTTGTTTCGTCCACCGGTAGGACTCGAAGCTGTTTGGGACTCTAAGGCGGGCGTCAACAAGGATCGCATCCGGCTAGAGTTAAAAATGTTCTTGACTTACCAATGCCAAAGGTAAAGCATTATCAAGATGACGTGTCAATCCTGAGATCATAGTCGCCACAGCGACATTTTGTCTCACATCTGCTTGGTCACGAACCATAGCAGGCAGGAGTCCGACAAGCTTAGGAATTGTACGTGTCAGCTCCTCAAGCTCGGTGACTTGAGAATCATCTTGCGCAGCTCTCAAATCTTGGATAAGCTCAGGTAGCCGTGTCATTGCATGTGCATAATCAAGGAAGACCTGCGGCGCTTATTGGTTAGATGGGATTATACGTGGGTCGAGCGCGTGATATTTTTACAGACCTTCCCCCTACATGCCAGCCATCCACGGCATGCCCAACAAACCTCTCAAATAACACCTGTAATAGCTCAAGGTCGTTCCTGATAACCGCTTCCGGAGCTAGTTCGAATACAGCGAGATCATGCGCTGCGCCGTGCATCCCAGCTTGGATATATAGATGATATGCTTCGAAGACGTCGCCTCTGTTCAAGGCGTAGATCGCCTGGATTTTGTTGTTAGCACCCCACTGAAATGTGGACTCTACCAAATTACCTTCGCCTCATTGATCCACGATAGTGGAATCTTCAGACTCCCTGCTATTCCTCGCGTCATCCAATCATCGAGCTTGGGAGCAGACCGTAACAACAGGTCTCTGATGGCCTTCTCTCTCCTTTAAACAGGTGTCAAGAGTTGCCTTATGGGGAAAAGATATATACACACCCGGAGGAGCTTTCTAGATGGAGTAAGACAAACGCTGCTTCTTGTATCAAGTCTTGTTGTTCCAACTGCAGTGCGTATGTGCTAGCCAACACATCTGCGCTTGGGCTGTGGCCCTCAATTTGAGCGTCTCCGTCATCACCTTCCTGAGACCCTCTAGACACGGCGGGGTCATCACGGTCGGAGAAATCTCTTATCCTCATTGTGCGCGAAAGAACGATGTACAGGTGCCATAAAATAGAATGGTCTGCTGCGAAGGACCGAATGAAAGTGGGGAACATATCGTTTCTAGGGAGCAGGCTGGATCCGCATACAATTTGATGAGAGAGTAGAAGGCGTCTGGAGGGTGTTCGTCTCGAGACAAGTGCCAATGTTTGAACTCGAAGGATTTATCTTCGAAGTACCATGGAATCGGTGCCGCAGCACGGTCTCCGGCGTTCCTCCAGTGGTCGTCGTACGCATCAAATACTTCTGCTATTGAAGCGTCCATCGGCCGTCCAAACCAAAGATGTAAGCCGAAGACACGCTTCCAGTCAAGCTTTTGTGAAACCGGAAGGTCCGGACACCGTTCTACTCCGGCACCATTCGAGCCTTCTAGTACGTCTACGATGCCACCCAGCAATGCATAGATTTTGCGCAAATTTTCGTCGATGTGCGCATCAATGCGTTGTTCACGCCATATCTGCAGCTGTGCTCGAACGTCTGTTCGAAACTCCAAGTCACCTCCGGCTTGAGATACTAAAGTGGCGAGCTTCAAGTTTCCGCCGTCTAAAGCGACCTCACATGCTTTGTCAATCTGATGTCCGGTGAGGAGGCTGAAGGTGGCAGAGGCAGAACTCCCAGAAAAGTTGCCTTTCACTTCGGCGTCTACCGTGGAGGCAACAACCCCTTCAAGCCACTTCGAGAGGGCTTCTTTCCGGCGCACCGCATGGACTCGGTTTCGAACGACTATGCTGACAGAGTCATCGAGTCGGAGTTCTATATCATCGAATAAGGCGTTTCCGAGGCGGAAAAGGCGAGCAGGAAATGACTGGTCTGTGGATGGGAACAGAGACGCGAAAGATCCAAAGGACAAGTCCGGAGATGGATGGGCAAAGGGGATGCCCTCGGCATCAATTTGAATGGGTGAATTGGAAAGGTGATGGGATAGAAGCTTCATGGAAAGACTGGTGTCTGTTCCTGGCTCCGAGAACGGCACCGCGGATTTGGTAACTACAGACGAGTTGGCGGTATGGTTTCTAAAGGCCTGCTTAGCACAGCGAACCCAGGGCACGCATACAGTAGACCTTACTTCGTCGATGATGGACCACATAGCTGTCCTAGGTGCACCAAGGTCCCGGACGGTCCCCAACCAACTCGGAATGACCGCCCAAACGCAAGGCCCGCATCGACCACGGCGTCCTCCACACCATTCACAATGGAGGCGGAGCTCTCCACTCTGGCATACTTGCGAGAGGGTCGGAAAGTAACAGGTTCAACATCATGGGCAAAGGAGGCTCGCTAGTACACAGAGAGTTGAAGGCCCGTTCTACAACTCGGAAAGCAAAAAAAGGGCGACATACCTCCTGAGTCGCCGCCCTCAACCCATCTCCCTCCGAGTCCCTGCTGTGTTTCCTGTGTATCCCATTGGGAGTTAAACGCGCCCGATCGGGTTTGTCTACATTTGATTGTTTTAGAGCCTCAGCAGACTCTGGCCTCGGGAACAAAGACGCGTGCATGACGTGCATTTTTTGTGGGTCAATGCCTATCCGCTGCGCCCATGGGATGACACTGGGATCTCCCCGCCGATGTTCTGGAAGAAGCACCTCCAAACTCGAACGAGATGAATCGCTAGACTCGTCTCCGTCGCCTTGTTCTTCACTCGCGTACATGTCTCCATCAGCTCGCCTAGATGTGCGTTGTATATCTGGACTGAGACGTGAGGAATCGCTTGGCAGTTCTTCCTCGTCGTCCCCCTCTTCTTCCTCGTCTGCACGCGACGAACCGGAGTCGGAAGCCATGTCCGCGTCCTCGTTTACACGCTGGACGCGAGGGGGAGGAAATGTGTGGTGGGACCGTGACTGCGGCGGTTTCCTGGGGGGAGAGGCGGCATATTTCTCGTCTTCGCTGGTGTCACTGGGGAGAGCGGTGAAGCGGGCCATAAGTTGGGATATCAAAAGAATAGTTTCGCTCGCCCAATCACGCGTGTCACACACATGCCATAGTCACGTGACCGCATGTCTGGTTTGAATTTGAGGTGCCAGTTAGTTCGTGGCTCAAGCGCTCAAGCGCTCAAGTCGTGGCTGTCCCAGTTCGTCCACTGTCAAGGTAACATGTTCGATAACATAGCCACAGTCCAACAGCAATTATTGTAGGCCCGATAACTACATCTGAGTCGGGCATTTCGGCATGAAAAGAAAAACGAGTTTGTTTAATTCGATACCGTCGCGGTTTGAGTCCGCAGATGATTGATGATCAGTGAAACGACGCACGGAGCTGATTAGCGGCATCTTTATCTTTTCGGCTCGGTTAAGATATCCCGCACGGACCTCTTCTTGCTAGCCAAGTTCAGGAGTTTCAGCTTGCATTTCACAATAAGTTTCATATCCCGGATTCCCGGATTCTAGGCACTCGTTTGTATTTCGTCCAAGTCAGCAGGCCTCAGTTCCCCGTGCCTACCCGTGAATGGATCTGTTGAGATCATCTCCGGTGTGCGCCCTCGGGGAACACTCATCCGCCTTTCAATTGTATCATCTGATCAATGATCGCCGTCATGCACTGCATGTCCAACCTATCCGCTATTCAAATGCTTCCGCCCTGTCCCTGTCCCTGTCCCTACCGATGAAAGACGCGCTCACATCTTTCCCCATTATACCAGGTCAAGTCCATTGACGTAAAACAAGGAATCTCAAAATCAGACGCAGGGAAGGCCAGAAAAAAGTAACTTGACCACCGCATCTCGTGGCTTTGATTATAGATGGATATCCCCGATGTGAGGTTTGGAAACTCAAAACAATAGTTTACATCCGGGGGGGCTTTATCCCCTTCTCCCTGCTCTACTTCCGAGAAATTTGACTCCTGTAAAACAAAAATGAGCACACCAGAAACCTGACCGACACAGTCACGGTCTTTTCATTCGCATCTGCTCACCCACGTTTCATCTTCTTACTTCGCTGCAGCGACCGTTCCACAAGCAGGACAACGGCGACTCTCCTCGTCTGTGATCCAACGCTCAATGAGTGGTTTGAGGTCCTTGCCAAGGTCCGTTACATGGAACGATTCCTCGCGGATGACGGTAGGTGCCTCGTGTTGTCCAGGAGCGCGACAGTACCAACGCAAACGATCTTCATCGATGAATATGTGATTTAACACACCACGGCCTAGTTAGGTCCAGTAATACTTACCGATAGCTGCCTCTGGTCGCACTCTCTCTATCACGATTCCTACTGTGTCCGCAAAGCGAACGGGATTGTGAGGAGTATTACCTGGTAGTAGAAGTCGAATCGGGCAGAAAATTATTACTATCAGAGTGAGAAACGCCGTGCGCGCGTAGTACGCACCAGGAAGCAAAAACATCTGGCCTTGCTTGATCTCAATATCACGAAAGACCCCATCGTCTATGACACGAAGGAGCATATCACCCTTGTATTGATAGAACCATTCCTATTTACAATGAAGAGGTGACGAGTCTTTCGGGCGTTTAAGCACAGTACCTCAGTTTCGTTGACGTGATAGTCTGCGCGAGCGTTTGGACCGCCGATAGCCATGACGATAAAGTCCGCACCGGAGTAGAGGCAAAAGTTGTTTACCGGTGGTCGCAAGCGATCGGAATTCTCTCTCAGCCAACGAGGAAGGTCGAGCGGGGGCAGGAGGGGCATGGTTAGTGGCTGGTCTGTCTCAATCGGGAGACCCGGGCCTTCCAATCTTAGGTCAGATGTGTCATATATTCCGGTGTTACGTTATTGCCCCTGACTCTGAGCCAGACCAAGGCTGACTAGCGCTGACTTGTCGCCCAACTCCGAACATCATGAAGTCCAAGAAACAGTACGTCTGGAAATGACTCGACACAACTGCCCCGCTTATTTTCCACAAGTAAACGCATCTGTCAGTACACGGAGTACTTGCAGACGGAGTACTTGCAGTCGTCGAACTTGTCGGTCAATCGTCTCCCTGTTGAGGTGCTCTTAGCGATATTCGATTCCTATCGACAAAGCTTCGACAATCAATACGACGATCAGTGGAGGAAGAAATACGCATGGTTCAATCTCGCACATGTGTGCAGAAGGTGGCGCGCAGTCGTGTTCGCCTCGTATTCCCATTTGGATATAAATCTCGTTGTGGGACCCGAAAAACCGGGCCAACTCAAGGCGATCCTGTCAGGTCATTTGCCGATTCTCATTGACTACTCGTGCTCCGGAACACCAAGGGAGATCACTTACAGCGCCGTTCGGCGCATGCGTGCCGCACTTAGACATCGTGATCGTGTGCACGAGATCTCCTTTGGAGGGTGGCTCGTCGACTTCATGGGAACATTCTTCAGCGAGACCAATTATCATTTTCCCGCACTGGAGAGCCTCGTACTTTGCTTTCTAGTTAACCAGGAAGAAGTCATCCCAGCTACATTTCTCAGGGGACCAGATCAATCTGATCTACCTCTTCGACGTCTTAAGTTGTACGGTGGTTCCCTCGCATCCGTATCTGGACTTTTGTTGTCCGCAACGGCTCTCACTGACCTCACTTTGAACATACCTTCCAATTTCGGGGTTATCAACGCGTCACCGTCACCAGAATCGGTCCTTCTTGCCTGTTTTCAAGGCATGCAATGCCTACGCAGTCTCAATCTGACACACCGTGTTATCTTCACGGCTCCGAGTCCCAGCTGGATTCGACTCCCGAAGATATTGTCTTATTATTAAAACTTACACGTTTCCACTATTCCGGCCCTACCATATTCTTGAACAATTTCATCCCCAGGCTTTCAGCTCCATCCCTCCAAGATGCTCGCTTTCAAGTCGTGCTCTGCAACAGATGTCCCTTTTGGTACCTCTCTCGGGTTATCGACGAAGTGAGGGAAGAATTTCGATCAATCAGTGTAACTTTCACAATGGGTTTTCTCCGCCTCGTATCGTCGACCCAATCGGGGAAAGTCGACCACTCCGAGCCGTCCTTTAGTTTCTACGTGAATGATTTCCCAAATTCAACTAATGTCGTTAACAGCCGGCCCTCTACGAATCTTGCCATGGCGGAGGAGCTTTCTTTATATTTCCCTACAAGATCGGGACATGACTTTTCGTTGCCCGAATTTCTTCGCCCGTTCCGCAGCGTCAGGGTGCTCCGGGTGAATCCGTTCTATTTCGCACGGGAGCTTGGAATTTGCCTCCATCAAGATGTCGGAGAGGCTATCTTTCCCCTACTGGAAGAAATCGAGTTATCAGACGACTCTGACGAGGAGTACCAGAGCCGTGCAGCCGAAGCAGTGGCAGCTTTTGAGCCATTCGCCTCCGCACGCGGACGAGCGGGTCACCTTGTAAAAGTTTACCATGGTGAGCGACGCTAACGTGATCGGGAATCGCTAGATGCTGGTGATGTATCCATGGATGTACTTGTAATAACTTTAACTTGAATCAAATTGGGTTTCTACCAGTTTGTTGTGATGCTCTACATCAAATCGACCGTTTCACTCGCCATCGTTATCATGCTATCATCGTCCTGCTGACCCTCGGCAACCTTGTTCAGCTCCCTCCTTTACCTTGCCATATTCACATTCCTCCACAGACCGAGACATTGCAAGTCCTCGATATCATCGTCCTCCAAGTACTGTATCCACAATCTCCAGCCGATTCATGACTCGTATGTGACTGGCTAAGATCACCTTCCTCGTAGCTAGCTAACGCAATGTCCTTCGTTGACAACCTCTGCAGCACGCATAGAACGAAGGCAAGTTCAATGGTCTCAAAGTTTCGGGAACAATCTTAGGCAAGATGGGTCATTCCGGTGCCAGTGTTATGTTATAGCCCCTGACTTGCCCCTGACTTGTCGGTCGTCCAACACCACACCATGAAGTCCAAGAAGTCCAAGAAACCGAAGTCCAAGAGAGTGTACGTCTAGAAATGACTAGACATAACTGACCCACTTATTTCCCACAAGTAAAGGCACCTGTCAGGACGCGGGACGGTCGCCGGTCAATCGTCTCCCGGGTGAGGTGCTCTTAGAGGTATTCGATTACTATCGACAAAGCTTCGGCGATCAATACGACGATCAGTGGAGGAATAAATACTCATGGTTCAATCTCGTACATGTGTGCAGAAGGTGGCGCGCAGTCGTGTTCGCCTCGTATTCCCGTTTGGATATAAATATCGTTGTGGGACCCGAAAAACCGAGCCACATCAAGACGATCCTGTTAGGTCATTTGCCGATTCTCATCGACTACTCCTCGCGCATTTATGGACCAACTAGGGAGATCACTGGCAGCGCCCTTTGGCGCATGCGTGCCGCACTTAGACATCGTGATCGCGTGCGCGAGATCTCCTTTGGAGGGTGGGACGTCGACTTTATCGGAACATTCATCAGCGCGACCAACTATCCTTTTCCCGCACTGGAGAGCCTTGTCCTTTGCTTTCCAAATGGCCAGGGACCGGACATCCCCATCCCAGCTACATTTCTCAGGGGACCAGATCAATCTGATCTCCCTCTTCGACGTCTTAGATTGCATGGCGGTTCCCTCACATCCGTATCTGGACTTTTGTTGTCCGCAACGGCTCTCACTGACCTCATTATTAACGTACCTTCCAATACCGGGGGTTTCGAATCGTCAACGTTACAAGAGTCGATCCTTGCATGTTTGCAAGGCATGCAATCCCTATGCAGTCTCGATCTGACCATACCAAATCATCTTCCAGACTCCGAGTTCCATCCAACTCTTGTCCCATTATTAAAATTAACACGATTCCACTATTCCGGCCCTACCATATTCTTAAACAATCTCATGTCCGGGCTTTCTGCTCCATCCCTCCAAGATGCTCGCTTTGAGCTCCGCATCAGATCTCGCTTTTTGTACATCTCTCGGGTTATCGACGACGTGAGGGAAGAATTTCGGTCAATCAGTGTAACATTTGATATGGATTGGTTCCGCTTCGTATCGTCGACGCAACCGGGGGAAATCAACCACTCCAAGCTGTCCTTTAGGTTCAACATGAATTGTTTCCCGCATTCAATTACTGCAATTAACAGCACGCTCTCTACGAAGCTTGCCATGACGGAGGAGCTTGCCTTACATCTCCCCCCTTTGCGGACGACAATATGGGAGCATGTTTTTTCGTTGCGCGAATTTCTTCGCCAATTCCGCAGCGTCAGGGTGCTCCGGGTTAGTCCACTCTCGTTTGTACAGCGGGTTGGACTTCTCCTACAGCAAGCTGACGGAGAGGCTATCTTGCCTCTACTAGAAGAGATCGAGATATCAGACGGCGAGGACTCGGAGTACCGGCGCCGTGCAGCCGAAGCAATGGCTGCTCTCAAGCCATCATGCGAACGAACGGGTCGCCTTGTAAAAGTTTACCATGGTGGGCTAAACGCAATCGGGAGATGCCAGTGATGTATCCATGCATGGATGTACTAGTAGTAACTTGAATGTATGTATGTCAAAATGGGTTTCTACGATGTTCTACATCATATCGACCGTCTCACTCGCCATCGTTATGCCACCGTCGTCCGAGGAGTCCTCAGCTGCCTCGGCCTCGGCAACCTTGTTCGCTTCCCTCCTCTACCCTACCATATTCACATCCCACGTAACTCAGTATGAACTATTTGGCTTCCTCCCTTATAAGACAGCACGCGTCAGGCTCTAAACTCGGGCGTCCACACAAGGACCTCCATCGGGACAGCTTCCCAGGCCGCGCTGTATGCGGTATTCTCACCTTCAAATAGATTGCGGGGCGTCCACAACCCGGCCCTACAAATCACGTCAAAATGACATCGTGTGTCATTTCTTGTCAGAACAACTACGGTACGGGAAATAGCAAAAGATGTGGTTGGTATTCCTCCTTGCCCACGCGACGGGGTGGCATGCGTGCAGGGCGTGCGCTGGCGAAGGCGATCAAGGGACCCAAACAAGCGAGCGGCAAGAGACCGAAGACGGAAGCTTCCTAGACAGGTCCCCCACCGGTCCTCGATATCATCGTCCTCCAAGTATCCACAATCTGGAGCCGATTCATGACTCGTATATGACTGGCTACTCGCCTTCTTCATAGCTAACGCCTTCGCAATCTCCTTCATTGATAACCTCTGCACTCATAGAAGTTGATAGAACCCGGCCCGAAGATGTGTTCAATGGTCTTAAAGTTTCGGTTCGGAATCTTAGGTCAGATGCATCATTCCGGTGTCGGTTATGTTCAATTATAGCCCCTGACTTGCCCAACACCACACCACTGGCACGAAGTCCAAGAGCTGTACGTCTAGAAATGACTAGACATGACTGCCCCGCTTATTTTCCACAAGTAAAGGTACCTGTCAGAACGCGGAACAGTCGCCTAACTTGATGATCAATTGTCTCCCTGATGAGATTCTCTTAGAGGTATTCGATTCCTATCGACAAAATTTCGACGACCATCAATACGACAAACAGTGGAGGAAGAAATACGCATGGTTCAATCTCGCACATGTGTGCAGAAGATGGCGCGCAGTCGTGTTCGCCTCGTGTTCCCGTTTGGATTTAAATATCGTCGTAGGGCCCGAAAAACCGGACCAAATCGAGACGACCCTGTCACGTTATTTCAAGTTGCCGATTCTCGTCGACTACTCCTCGCGCCCGGGTGGACGGTATGGACCACGAAGGGAGATCACTGGCAGCGTCCTTTGGCGCATGCGTGCCGCACTTAGAGAACGTGATCGCGTGCGCGCGATCTCCTTTGGAGGAGGGTGGCCCGTCGACTTATTATTCGACGCGACCAATCATCCCTTTCCCGCATTGGAGAGCCTTGTCCTTTGCTTTCCGTTTCACCAAAAACCGTACATCCCAACCACGTTTCTCAGGGGATCAGATCATTCAGATCTCCCTCTTCGACGTCTTAAGCTGTACAGCTGTTCCCTCGCATCCGTATCTGGATTTTTGTTGTTCGCAACGGCTCTCACCGACCTCACTTTGAACGTACCTTACGATACCATGCGTTTCGAATCGAGTCAGTCACAAGAATTGATCCTTGCATGTTTGCAAGGCATGCAGTCCCTATGCAGTCTCGATCTGACCACACCAAATCATCTTCCAGGCTCCGAGTTCCATTATTCAACTCCTGTCCCATTATTAAAATTAACACGATTCCACTATTCCGGCCCTGGCATATTCTTAAACAATCTCATATCCGGGCTTTCAGCTCCATCTCTCCAAAATGGTTGCTTTCGGCTCGGCACCATATCTCCCGTGTACCTCTCTCGGGCTATAGACGACGTGAGGGAAGAATTTCGGTCAATCAGTGTAACATTCGATATAGATTGTTTCCGCCTCTTATCGTCGACGCAATCGGGGGAAATCAGCTACTCCAATCTGTCCTTTAGGTTCAACGTGACTTACGTGAGTGGTCGCTCGGATTCAATTACTGCAATTTTCCGCACGCCCCCTACGAAGCTTGCCATGACGGAGGAGCTTGCCTTGAATTTCCCTCGTTGGCAGATGACAATGTCGATATTATCGGAGGACTCGTTGCGCGAATTTCTTCGCCAGTTCCGCAGCGTCAGGATGCTCCGGGTTAGTCCACTCTCATTCGCACAGCGGGTTAGACTTCTTCTCCAGCAAGATAACAGAGAGGCTATCTTGCCTCTACTGGAAGAAATCGAGTTATCAGACGGCGAGGAGTACAAGCGCCGTGCAGCCAAAGCAGTGGCCGATTTCAAGCCATTCGTCTCCGCGCGCGGACGAACGGGTCACCTTGTAAAAGTTTACTATACTAAAAGTTTACATAGTGAGCCGACCCAAACGCAACCGGGACTTGCGAGACCGCGGTGATGTATCCATGGATGTACTAGTAGTAACTTGAATGTACTGTACTGTACGGGAAATGGCAAAAGATCACGACCTTGTCGACGTTGTTTAAGGTTGAAGATGATGTCCAAACGAATGCGGCATTCCTGAAAGACTCTGGAGCTGTTATACTCCGAAGGAAACAACGTTCTCGTAATCGTCTACGGCATAGACGATGGCTGAAAGTAAGTGCTTCGTCGATGTCAAAGTGGGGGGATTTTTTAGATGAGTTTATGAATAGACGGTGTCGTGCTATTCTCTGCCCGTGATCATGGCATGGCCCAGTGAGCGTTGTCACGGTCGCGCTCCTGCACATAATCGATTTTCTATCCAAAAACCGCCCGCGGCGGACAGTAGTATTCAACATCAACAACGGAGAAGAGATGGATGATCTTCATGGTGCGCAGACGTGCGCCATATTAATCACAGTTCGGCCGATTTTGGTTGGATCTCGTTTTAGGAATTAGCACTAAATTAGCACTTAAGCTACTTAAGCCGGGTTGGTGATCTGCCTCTCGAACCCGAATATCCCTGAATCCCAACGTTCTTAGCCTTGTTACTTTCAAATCGACGCAGCAGTGATATTGCTATTAGACTGCTCACGGTCGTCTGGCCACGTCGTTTTCTACACTCACTTTGGGCTTGCCTGTCCTTAGCCATTCTGCTTCATCTCGCCCAGCGTCTCCGCCCCATCACCCCCAACAAGTAATTGTTCGCGCGTCTGGTTGGTGGAGCTCTACGCGTTCACTTGGTTCTTACTTGTGACCCTACGAATCAACGTAGCGGGTCTATACTGGATAGCATTCTAGAATGCATCTTTACTGGTGGCGATGGCATTCGGGATGTCAGAGTTTGTGGTTGTGGAGTAACGGCGGAGCGGGACGGTTAATCCCTAGCGAAGGAGGGACGCAAACTAGCGAGCAGCAAGAGACCGAAGCTTTCGAGACATCTCCCATTACCAGTCCTCGATGTCATCGTCCTCCAAGTATCCACAATCTGGAGCCGGTTGATGACTCGTATGTGACTGGCTACGCTCGCCTTCCTCATAGCTAACGCCTTCCTCGAAATCTCCTTCATTGACAACCTCTGCACGAATAGAACCCTGCCCGAACACGAGTTCTGAAAACGCACCATGCCCATGCGGAGCGTGGCGGCCCATCGCTCGTAGTATACCTCCCAGCTCCGTCGCGACCGCAGCTCGTGACCAAAGTCCAGTCTGTACGACCTGAGCATCAGATGTCACCGAAGGCTAAAGAGTCGTGCAAGCTACGTACATTGGAAAGCCATGACGAGGTCCGTTCCAAAGCATCCCCTGCCGCTTGTTCTCTGCGCAAGGCGCCGAAAAATTCCGGCTTACAGATAAGCTGTCCTGTGCGCTGAACAGGACTAGGTAAAGAGTGAAGCGTCCCAAGCGCCAGCATGTGAAAAGTATGAGGATTAGCCTCGTACCACTGGTCTCTGCTGTCAGCATTCAACAATGAGCGCTCCAGAAGACAGTGCCCACATTCCCCGATTCATTGCTATCTGCCCAACTGAGGTTATCGATGAGTGAACTGCATTGTTCAAGGCTAGAACAGTATTGTGTATAATTTTGGTGAGCATAAAGCCCGAAAAGGGACGCATCAATCGGGGTCAACGCATACAGCATCTACATGGCACAAAAGTCAGAGAAACGGGTGGAATTTGTCATCATGAAGAATCACGTACATCGACGTCCACCCGACTGGTTCGTCGCTCCTCAGCAGCGAACCAAGGAGGTAATGGTGGTGGATCCTTCAGCGACTGATCAAGCGCACGCTCTCGTGCAATGTCTTTTGCAGAAGCAGACCGGGAGTGCGGATCGCCCTTCCCTGCAATGATTCTAAATTAGAGTTTGTAAACATGCAGAATGGAAGCGAACAAACGTTTGTTGTAAAATATCTTGCCCATCAGATGAAAGAGCATCAACGCATTTTCCTTCTGGGTCACGGATACAATAGACCCAGCGCTGGGGTAACTACATCAGGATCCAACAAAGTAATCCTCGGCTATAATTCACTCACGTGTTTTTACCCAACTGCTTCCGAGACTTGGGGCGTGCACAAGTAAATTCCAACGTCATGATCACGTTCCGCACATCACCTCCAGCGCCTTCCAGGATCGAATGTAACATATTCGGCGAAGGCCGTACATTGGCCAGCGCAGTTACGCGCTTCACCGCAGAAGCGAGCAGCGTAGGTGCGATCGGGTTGAACCTATTGCTCATCTGTCGGCCCGATAAGGAAACAACGCAAAGTCGTAGGGGTGAACGAACCTGATTTCCGTAAAGAGAGATGTGGATGACAATTCAGGTGGGACGACCGTGCGCGCGTCGATGGCCAGATCTCGACCCCTGCCACTGTTGGAACTTCCTCCCATGGATACGCCAGCATCACTGACGACAAGCACGAGAGGCGCAACATCCGACGCACGTTCCATGTGAGCTCTAAGCGCATCGTGGAACCGAGATCGGACTGCAGGGTGCAGGATGTTGGGAAGATCCTCGACGAGAACGAGCTTCCGACGATGCGTAACTGTGAATATTGACCCGTATGCACCCGCGCGCATTAAAAAGTTCGTAAAATAATCTGGAGTATCGGCTATGCGCCAATTCGACGCCTAAATGTTAAAAAAAAAAAAAGGGAATCGTCGGACGTACAAGCTGAAGGCTCGTCGTCAAAGGTAGAAAAGCGGGTTGTGTTCGTATTTTCTTTGAACTCGACGATATCAAAATCCATTTCTCGTGCGAGCACGCGCAGGGTTGTAGTCTTTCCAGAACCGGCAGGACCGGTGAGAATAAGCAAGCGCTGCACATGATCGCATCATCATCATCACCACCATCATCTCGTTAAAGTTTCGAACACAGGAAAAGAAACGGAAGGACTAACACGGTGTTTCGAGCGTCCTTTCTCATCAAATGCATCCACTAGCCACTTTCGAACGTCGTCTACTTTACGTTTGTGTACCGCCAGGTCCTGAAAGACTGCGGCGCATATTTATCGACCCAAAGTTGATCGTCTTGAGAAGAGAAACCAATCAGATCAGCCTCGAGCCCAGTAGAAGTCAAAAGGGACGTGCCGATGGTTTCATCGTACGTAGCACTGATAGCTTTCCCTTTTCCCTTGGTATCCTTGGCGACCACATTGACCGATTTCCGTGGTTTAGGGGCAGAGGACGTTTGATTTGAAGGGTTGAGGGGTGGGCACGGAGATAGCTTATCCTAAGTTAGAGTCAAATGCTTCTTAAGTTGATACGTGTGGTATCTCACGGAAAGAATCGAGACACCTTTTGCAGCCTTTAATTTCTTTTTGGGAGGGGGAAGGGAGTCAAGTGTGAGTGTGCTCTTGTGCTTGACTCTGGCTGACGAAGGGGGCCTAAGGGGCATGCTTAGGCTTAAGTCTCCGTTGCGGTTGTGATGACGCGCAGACGACGCGCGACCTTCTTTCTCTAAGCACGTGATCCGTTGATTATAATCTGTTTTACTATTCTGAGACCCAAGAACATACCCAATAGCAATAGATGCGAATAAAGTAAGGAGGTAAGGTAAGGCAGTCAGTCAATCACGACAATATCAATATCATCGTCCATCGATCTACTTCCGTCTAGCAAAATCAAACCGTCTTCTTCGAGACGCCGCGATTTGCTCGGAGAATGGTTGGGGAGAGGCGTGGCGATTCGCGCACGCTTAGCTGGCTGTACCTCGTCCACATCATCCGGGGCTGGCCGCTTCTTCACAGGTAATGGCGTCGATGGTGGTGATGAAGGTTGAGAGATCACCAGCTTCGGTCTCTTCGCTGGTTTTGGAAGAGGACTGGGGAGTATCATGGCAGGGCCATCAACTAGGTAATTGGGTCTGAAGCAGTACAGATAGTGGCTGGACGTGAGCCAACGAAGGAGTTAAAAAAAAATGGAACTCACGGGAGAGGGCAGATGGCGAGAGATATTGTTTCAAATTCACCATTTTCATCCGCTATACTCAAAAATTTACCCTTGGTCACACTGAGGCTCTCGAGCGTACGATCGAGGTTGTCATCGAAGTCCGGATCGCTGAGCATACGCTTATCCTCGTATGTACTTACTTCTCGCTCCGATCCGTCCAAGATACCGTCGAGTACTTCAGCGAGCGTAACACGTGATGGATCACACTGAAGTAAAGCATAGGCATCACGGCAAACACCGCATTGAGGATTCGGCAATGAAAGCTTAATGGAGCTCAGAGGGGCGGAGGGCTTGAATTGTGCATGAACGTTTCGCAAGGAACCAAAAGCTGCACGCAACAGGTGCAAGGCCTGTAACACAATCAAACCCGAAATAATTGCGTTGGTTGTTGCAATTGCAGGTATGATGTTCCCTGCCATTTCTAGACATAATATGTCTATAAACTTGCAAAGACAGAGATCTTGTAGGTCACGCACCTTTGACTTCCCAACGGCTCTTGCCTGGAATGCCGTAAGCTCCAGAACGTAGATTCGCCGCGGCAGTGACGAAATCCAGCGTATCGTCATCATCCTTATCAAATGATATAATTTCTTCGCCAGCTATGAGTCGCGCCGCGAGACGCTCCGAACTTTGAATCGATAACATGAGCGCACAATCCAAGGGGAGTGTTGACACCAACCTTGAGACAAACAAAGTTAAATTCTCCCGAAGTGATAAAGAGCGCTGATCTTTCAAGCCATGACCGGGCTTGCCTGCAGAGGCATTCGAGGTTGGGGTCGCGCTACTACCATTACGGCTCGTAACACTTCCATTCAGGTGCCCCTCGACGCCACCATCCCCGTTCGCCGGGTGTAAAACACCATCAGCAGGGGCGTTAACGGCACTGTTCACCTGCCCACGTAAGACGAATTGATCACTTTGGATAAGGTCGAAGTCTAATGGCACTGGTTTGTCTCGGTAACGCCACATATCCTCCATAGAGAGGAGGTTGAGAGTGTCGTCGTGGAATACCTGTAGTCAAGTGATTAGATTGATGATTCACACAGTAGTAAAAGGCAATGTACCTTCTGAAACACCATTTTCGCGGCGCTGGAACTGGTATCCCTCGAACGCAGCGCAGTTCGGACGGACTTGAATGCCTGTGCTTCCCTCCGCAGATTTTCGATTTCATTGGCTAGGAGCAGAGTCAATATCAAAGGCAAGGTGCATTTAACGGGATACAGGGGTGGGAAGGCAGCTCACCATCTTCGCCCTGCTTTTCGGCCTCATCCAACTCACACGTCGAGTCTTCGTCTTCCCCGAAAAGCTGCCTATCTCACGTCAGTCCGGTTAATCCCGCCAAGATAAGCGGCCCCCGGAGGAAGAACGGAGATCGGGAAGCTTACGGTATCAAGTAGCTTTTCGCCCAGACGATGCAGTGTATTGGCTGAGTTGGCGTTGATCGAATGGTGCATACGGGATAGGTCTTGGCGTCGGTTTAGGGATGCAATCGAAGCATTCTGTACGATCCTGCCCGCGCGAGATTGAGTCATGGACGTTTCAAGCTCCATCGTATGGTGCATACCTTGAGCAAGGGCTGGACTTGGCCAAGATAACCTGCTGTGCCGGACTCTACTAGAGGGATATTTCCTGCCATGCACATTTTATTCACGTGTCGCCGGGCATCTGACAGGCCAGCGCGTGAGTTTCCACCGCAAACACTATAAATATATGCGGCATACCCAAATTATCTAGTGCGTTCAAAACAATGTCAAAGCCTTGAAACCATGCCAGATCAAACTGCGTGTCCTTAATGTTTCCGTGAATGGGAATAATATGGACATTAGGATTAAACGCGGATGCTGTGCGCGCGGCCACCTGGAGGGAAACGCGTTGGCGCAGAGTCACTAAACAGCGGTAGCATGGAGAGGGGGTGGGGCATACCATAGCTTTACTTTGCTTCACGTCACGTTTTCGGAATAGAAATTGACGGTTCAGGTTGGAGAGGTCAATGGTGTCGAGATCAAGCAGGGTGATATGCCCGAATCCGGCGAGTACGGCGTTCTTGACTGCAAAAAGCACCAACATATCGTCTGTCGTCAGGAAATATGAATGCGGGAACAGGACACAACATACGAAGCTCGCAGCCGATACCACCGGCTCCTACTATGAGGGCCGTTACGCCGGGTAGGCGGTCGTGTAATTTAGGACCGAGTATAGCCCGAGCATGAAAGTCCCTGGACTTGGGGGATGACAGGTTTGAGGGAGACATGAGCCGGCTATAAAGTTATGGGCCAAGCGTGTCGGAGTGGTGTCGCGGGTGATGAGAAGAGGGGAAGGCAAGCAGGCGTCAAGGCGTTGTGTTAGGAAAATGCCAGCGGCCGCAACTCGAATCGAGCCGAGTTGATGCTGTCACGACTCGCGCACAGCGCGCACAGGGATAGACAGCTGACTAATTCTGTCATGTCCCTAGTCATCGTGCCGTACTTCAAAATCATTTATATATTTTATTTTAGCATACTGTAACTTGAAATAACAGACGAATAAATAATAAGCGCACTTGAGTTTACAGTGCAGTCCTGTAAACGCTGGTACAGTACGTTCCCTTTTCGTTGGCGCTAACGTGTCACGCATGTTAGTAAGCTGGTCGCTAAAATAACGCGTGCGCGTTCGGTCACACCATGTGACGTGACCCTGATATTCATACAGTACGCCGATCGACAACTATTACCACTACCACTCCAATCTCAACTAAAACGTTGCAATAGATTACTAATGTCCTTCGTTGGCACTTCAGATCGAAAACGCGGGAATAACTAGTCAGTCCCCAGTCCTAGATAGGTGATGACGGCTTCTGTCTACAGTAGCATGTGGCCAGACACCGATTCCCGGACGAGGTAGCTCACTCGTCTATATATAACAACTTCTTTGACTTTCATCCCTGTGCGCGTTCTCGATACTGGGTTTGATCCGGTGCCGTTGGAATGGACCACGGCCACTATCTCTGGAGTTGACTGCAAGTTTGACGCGCGGCGGCAACGGCAACTTGAACGGCAATGCTTCGAAGCTGACAGTGAAGGTGCACCACTGGCATTTTCGTGCCCATGGGGAAGACGGGTACGTGCAAACGAGACTGGAAACCGAGATGTGACGTGTCCTTCGACGAGCGACCGCTCGTCGATCGATTCGACCGTTTGCTTTGTCATGCCAGTGCTTCCCCGACTCGGAGAAGAAGCACGATCGTCACCTTGCCAAATATCTATTTCGTCATTTGCGCCATAGGCCTGGCCACTCGACTCGAACGCCATTGACGAACAACATGGACAACACGATCCTGGGACATGCTCCAAAGGGGAACTTGAACTCGGGGAACTGTCATTATCGCTTGGATCGTCCAGTTTTTCCGAGGAGCTGCTCATCCTGTTCTCGCTCACGTTCCTATATCTGTCCTTCGAGGCGGTCGGTTTCGCCTGATAACCGTGCTTTCTCTGCCGATGACGTAGCAATGCGCTTTTGTCCGAAGTAGAGTAAGGACATGTCGGGTTGTCTGGACAGTGTAGCCGCTGTCCGGTGCTGCATGCATGCATGCAATTGTGAGCGCACCGGCCACCATTAATTATATGGAGAAATAGATGCCTACTGCTTTCGAATGTGATTCCTGAGATTTGAACGCTGCATGCTCCCATAATCGCAGCCTGGTTCAGGACACCAATGCATCCTAGAGGTGAGTCTTCAGTCGTGGTACAAATGTTGTTACTAGATTTCTTTCCTCACCATCGGTCTGGCTTGGGGTCGTGAAGTCGCTTGTGGCGTGGCATGTCTGACTGACGTGCCAATTGCTTACCACAAACGTCGCAAGTTGCAGGCCTGTTAGCAAGCCTCAAGGGCTGAACATGCCACCCATCTGTGAGTAACAAAAGCCCCCTCCCTAACAGTGGAGACTGCCACACTCACCGTTGCGTTGCCTTCCTTCTCCGGGAATATAAGAAACATCTGTATTTTCCTGAACGAAAGGCGATGGAGGGACAAATTATCCACAAGCTGACAAAGGAGCTAGAAGCTAGGACGCAGGTCAATAATAATAAAAAGTATTGTGAAAGGGAGCCGAGATGAAACCACGCTCGCAGGAAAAACTCAGATTTATGTGGACGGGGGCCCCCACTTACTACCTCGGCAATGCAACGCAATGTCCGGTTTTTTTTTGTTACTTGCTCGGACTGGATTTGAACCCAAAGCGAGAGACCCGGAGATGTGGCCTGGCTGTGTCATTGTGGAACCAAAGGACTCTTTACTACTGTACTCGTCAGCAAGACACAAAATATACACGACAGGCAGGCATCAATGCTGACTCGGAGTTCAAAGATGCATGCCATGCTTGTTTATAACAAAGGAAGACAACATGCCCTGTTCGGGACTTGGATTGTGTGTGTCAATTAAATGACACGAGGTGCTGTCGCTGTCTCGGTGGCGCCCGCGCGCGCCCGGAGTCAATGAAGAGAACAAAGCGGATGCTTCCAGGTACCTTCATAATTAGCAACCACTGGCATCCCGACCGAACAGGTGAAAAAATATTATTGAAATCGGAGCAGAATTGGTAGTTCTGCAAGCATGCTTGGGTTTGGGTTTCTAGTGGTGTGAATACCATAGTTGGATTCAAGTGCTAGTCGGGATCGCACAATGAATCTCGTCCGGATTTGGAAGGACAATGACGATTTAGAGATCCCTCTTTCAAGGTACAAGACTCCCCACCACATTTACAGGTGATGGGCCCAAGTACCCACCTTGGACGCTGCCCAGTTGGGGATTTGTAGCTTCACGCAACCCACACAGGCCCAGAAGAGAAGAAAACCCATCAAAGCCACTTGATATTGTACCCATTGAGTTGTTCGAGATGACAAAAGTAGCAAAGTATCCATACAGCTGTAACAAAAACAGCCCTGGGGCATGTCAACGAGTCCGAGCCACTCAAAATAACCCCGCAAGATCTGCGAACGGATCTTTTCCCTGCGGGGTAGACCCCTGCGAAATAGGTGGCGCGGATGTGGCTTGGGGGACTAAAGGTTGTTGTGGACTACTTGTGGCGGCTAGCTTGCTTGAAGGAGATGCCCTTGCGGGCGCCAGCGAAGAGATTACACCAGGCGATCCTACACGCCCTGACGCTTGTAATTGATTTTGCAGCGGCGGAGTACTCGGTAACTTGATTTGCCCGAATTGAGACTGCGGACGTGATGATGGAGCCGATGTTCCAAGGCCGCCAGAGGGCGCTGCTACGAGAGGTTGCGTTACAGGGACGGAAGTTAGAGATGTTGCGGACTCGAAAAGCCCTGCGAGGTCGTCCGCTGGCTTGCCACTCGACCCGGCGCCGTTGCCTGAACCTGGTGTGGCATCGTCGAAATCGATGAGTGAGAGCCCCTCATTTTTGCCCGGAAGAAATTCTGCCGGAATTGAAGCGGGAGGAGTCTCGCCTCGTTTGAATGCATCGTATCGTGAAAGAACGCTGTTAATCTGATCATTCGTTTGAAGATATGTATCTGAAGGGAAATGTAATGAGAGATGTTTCGCGAAAGCAGAAATATGAACATACCAAGTGACTCGGGATCGTCCGATTCTGCGTCTGAGATCCATTTCTGAATCTTCGGTCTGGAATTGAGTAAGATCGTAGCAACTTGCTGTAGGACACGATCAGTCGTCACATCGGATGCTTGACAGGGTAAATCCATACATCATAGACATCTCCTTTGGCGAAGCTTTCCCCACGCTCGGTGTCCACGTTATCGAGCATCTCGTGGAGTAAGATGACTTTCTGTTCTAATTTATTCAGTTCGGTCAGCGCCTGGGAGCGATAGTCTGGCTTGGCATCCGGGTTTGCTCCCGCCAACGACTTGACGAGTTCTTGGGCCGCAGCGAGGTCACGCGGGGTCCCTCGCCGAATGAGCTCCTGAAGCTTGGCAGACTGCGCTTCCCGATCCTCGCTCTCAAGTTCATCCGCCGACTTGAGGTTCTGAGGGGAACTGTAAGCATAGGATATGGCGCGCTGGGAGGTGGAACGTACGGATGAAGATGGGGCGGGCGCATTACGGGGAATGTCGCGAAATCGGTAGCCTTTGAACGTCAGCAAACGATGCATATCGCGAATATTTCCCAAGTCATCGCGCCAACGTGATTCTACACAGATACCCTCCTTCCAGTTATGAATGAGTTCGAGGATGCGAGACATGACAGGACCAGGGAACGGTGGTGGGCGTTCGGGGAACCGCCGGACGAGCTCGTTGAGGAACTCTTTTGTAGAGATCTGAAGGTGAAATGCATATCCGCACATCTGGACAAGGGTATCGAGTAATCCGAGGGCGAGGAGAGAGACGTTCGGATTGCGGTGATTTACTGCTTGGACGATGAGCATCGCCGCTTCTCGCGGGCTGGGTAACCCAATAAGTTTCACAAAGTTAAACTGGATCAAGAGAAGGAAATATACGTGTTAGCCTTCTTCTTGTTGATATACTCTGCGATTTCGATGTAAGGGCATAGTTGTTCTCTGGCTGCACGGCGGTAGTGGCCCGAGTGATGAGAGAGTCGAGCTGAGAAGATCTCTGCCAATTTCCAGGGGGGTTGTTCCACATAGTATAGGACAGGAAAGGCGAACGTAGAGGCGAATATACGGAAACGAAGTAGGGTGTTTGGCGCTCTACGCTGATGGAAAGCGAGCAGTGCTCAAAATAAAACCGTGACAAAGCGTGAGAAATCCACGTTATCTGCCTCGTCGTCTACGTCATCTTTACTCTGGTCGAATCGCCTCCCACCCTCACCCGCATCCACACGCACAGGCCATCGCCCTCTTAGACCCTCAGATAACCGCATGGGTTACTTGTATTACTTCTCTCTCAAATAGATACACAATTTCTTCCAACTTCAAGGCTTTATCACCCACAAATAGTAGCACTTCCGATACTACTTCTTCAACACTATGCGCGCCTCTACAGGAATGACCTGGCGTTCGCGAAACGTACCATTGCACATGGGGCATTAGTAGTTGCGACAGCTTTACGACGGTCGAGCTTGAATACCTTCCACGCCAATCCGTTCATTGATCAGATTCAACGGGACCTCGCTCTTCGAGATAATCCAAGTGCAGGCGAAGGAGGCAGTAAGCCTTTCGGAAACGAACATGAAAAACGCTGAGGGCTTGGAGGCTCATACGTCCGCATGAAACCTAACCAAGGGACCAGAGCGTGCATGGTTGAATTATAGGTGGTCTCTCGCGGTATATGCAAAGAAACAGAGTACGTACCCGGAGCGACACGCTCTCCCGCTGTGGCATAAATGGGGGATGAACCGATGGCTTTGAAGCCCTCCCAGTCATCGTGGCATCGACAGTGCTGTACAGTACGTTGGGGAAACGGGTCATGAAACCAAAGAATTATACCATTTAGAGCTAACCAGCGAGGTGAAGAAAGTCGGGGAACGTCTGTTGGCCCGCCAGCTGTCCTTGTGCAGCTCAGTCATGCTTCCTGGACATATCCACGTAGCACGGTAGTACAGTAGCAACCCTGAAGACAACGATATAGTACCCGGAGGCCTGGGCCAAGTAGTTGAACGATGCTCGACGACAGATGATTGTATTCCCGAGATCGACTAATTAGTTAGTTGTTAGTTGTGCACAGAATTACCTGGTCTGGTGATGGTCATTATCGTTAGCTCTACGTAGCCATCATTGCTCCATCCAAATGTCAGTGGAAGGAAGTTGGATTTGGTTGGCGGAATGTGGCCGTGGCACAGCACGTGTGACGGCGGTGCGCGCTAAACGAAAAGTTCCGAGTCCCCCTTGCCTCGTCGCCTACCCCATCATCCGTTCTTCTACGAACAAACTATTGACTCTTGCCTTCATGTCTCATGCTCATCCTACGGCCCCCTCGTCCTCGAGCTCGTCCTCCAACTTCCAACTGATCATTAACAACGCTTTGGACGCATACAAGAAGCGCACTCAGAACGACCTACTTGCACATCCTCTCGCCGCCGAGCTGCAACCTTGTAACACTCCCAGTGCCATTCTCGCCGTCCTTCAGAAACAATTACAGGGGCTAGATCAGTCCCGAAGTAGTGATGATCGATGGACACGGTGGCTTGATCCAACAGTGAACGTTCTCTTTGCTCTCTCTGCGACTCTTGGAGAGGGCGTTGGCCTGGTATGTCTCATAACATGAACTTGTCTGATATCCCCACTCTCATATTTATTTGGCAGGTATTCTCACCAGCCAAAGTGGTATTTGCCGGAGTTGGCGTCCTCCTTTCAGTGTGTAACCTTTTTTATAAAATCTTGTGGGCCATTGTAACGTGTACATCTCTCAGGCAGCTAAAGATGCCCGAGCAAGCCAAGACATTCTTATTGACGTCTTCGAGCGTATTGAAATGTTTTTCAAACGCCTGGAGATCTACACAGAAGTGCCCCCGTCCTCGGAGATGATGGATATAATCGTACGGATAATGGCCGAGGTTCTTTCTATTCTTGGAATCGCGATGAAGGAGATTAAACAGGGTCAATGGAGTAAGTATTTGCTACACAGATACATTGCTGTTGACTGAAAGATGTCCAGAAAAATTTGCGAAGAAGCTCATCGGAAGGAATGGGATCGAAGATGCGCTAAAGAGACTTGACAAGTTGACTCAAGATGAAGTTCGGATGGCGACTGCACAAATCCTGAAGGTTACGCACACTGTTGACAAGGATGTGAGGGAGGTTGTGGAGACTATGGTAGTCATGGACGATAGGGTTGCCAGCGTTGACAACAAGGTCGCAGAGGTCATTGCTGGTGCGTAAAACATTCTTAGTCCCTGAAATGATACTCACACCTTGGACCATTCAGATGGAAAGATGGCAAAGTTATGCACGCAAAAAACAGCCGAAGGCATAGACCAAGTACAACGTTCGTCATTTCATTCACAGATATACTGGATCGCAGACTCACGCACCCTCACAGGGAACCAATTACGACAGGATCTTCGCAGATGGCTCTCTCCACCGGATCCCTCCATAAATCATAACATTACATACAGTGCTCACCACGAGGGAACTGCGACATGGTTTTTTCAGGGAAATATTTTCAAGGAGTGGAGGTCCTCTGGTTCCTTTCTTTGGATTCATGGCAAACGTATGCCCCTCTACCGCTTTCTACCTAGCAGTACCTGATAGAATCTGTATTTATAGCCGGATCAGGCAAGAGTATTCTCTGGTTTGTCAACCCTTATCTATGTCTTGAAGGTCGCTGATATCAGTTTTCAGTTCCACAGTCATCCAGGATATTAGACCCATTTGCGAGGACGGACTGGCCTTGATGGCCTACTTCTATTTCGATTTCCGTGACGCTAGGAAACAACACTGGAACGACCTATTGTCCTCTCTTCTCATCCAGCTTTCTTCTCAATCAGATCCCTGTTGCAACATTCTATCACGTCTTTATAAGGCCCACGACGAAGGCGCCCAACAACCCAGTAACCACGATTTGACTCGATGCCTGAAGCAAATGCTTATATTACCTGATCAACGTCCGATCTACCTGATTATGGACGCACTTGATGAATCTCCCGACGACTCTGGGATTCCATCACCTCGCGAAAAGGTGCTCCAGCTTCTGAAGGAGCTCGTCGACCTCTCCCTTCCCAATCTTCACATATGTGTCACAAGCCGACCAGAATTTGACATACGAAATGTTCTTGAACCTTTGACCTCTCGCCGAGTATCACTCCATGATCAAACTGGTCAAAAAGAAGATATTGCAGAGTATGTTAGGTCCATCGTTTACTCGGACTCGGAACAAATTATGAGGAGGTGGAAGACAGAGGACAAGGAACTGGTTATTAAGACGCTATTGGAAAGAGCTGATGGAATGTAAGTCAGTCGCTTTACCCTTATGACATTTGTTGAAATTTCAACAGGTTCCGGTGGGTGTTCTGTCAGCTGGAAACCCTCCGACACTGTCTTCCATCAAGTGTCCGTCGTACCCTCGATGAATTACCCGAGTCTCTGGACGAGACATATAAACGTATACTGAGGGAAATTAAGAAGCCGAACCGGGATCACGCCCGTCGTCTCTTGCAATGCCTCGTTGTGGCTATTCGGCCACTCGGCGTGCAGGAGCTTGCAGAGGTCCTCGCCATTGACTTTGATGATGCAGAAGGGATCCCAAAGTTGAAACTCAATTGGCGGTGGGAGGATCAAGAACAAGCTCTTCTGACATCATGTTCCAGTTTAATCGCCATTGTCAGCACAGGTCGTTCCCGCGTCGTTCAATTCTCGCACTTTTCGGTCAAAGAATACCTGATTTCGACACGCTCGCTACCTCAAGTGGATATGTCTCTCGTTATCATGTCGATCTCGAGCCTGCGCATACGATCCTGGCGCAGGCTTGCATGAGCGTTTTGCTCCAGGCAGATGATCATGCGGAACAAAATGATGTTGAGAAGGGCTCTCCCTTGGCCGAATATGCTGCCGAACACTGGGTCATCCATGCGCGGTTCCAGAATGTGTCATCGCGGTTACGAAAGGCGATGGAATACCTCTTCGACCCAGATAAACCATATTTTACCGCTTGGCTCCGGTTACACGACATAGACAGCTATTCCGGGAGACAGCCAACTTCCTTTAACTTGCACTCGGCCGGTTCAAGATCTGGCGCTACTCCGCTATACTACGCCGCTCTATGCGGATTCCAAGATCTTGTAGAACACCTGGTTGTCAAGTACCCACAGCATGTGAATACTCGTGGTGGCTACTTTATGACGCCGCTGATCGCAGCATTGGTGAGAAGGGATTTCCAGACAGCAGAGCTTCTTTATCATAATGGTGCAGACGTGGATGTCCACGGCAGGAAAAGGAGAACTCCACTTCATTCTGCAGCTTGGTATGGGGATTTCGAGATGGTGCGGGTGTTACTCAACTACAAGGCAGATGTCAATGCCCGTAGTGAGCTGGGTTGGACTCCGATACACTATGCATCATTAGGACTCCCGTTCTCAGCCATTCCCAATATCTGCCAATCGTTGCCTGATGTCGCCCGGTTGTTGCTTGAGCATGGTGCGGACGTGAATGCGCGGGTCTCAGGCTCTGACGGCTCTGGCAGAACTCCGTTGCATGTAACGATGGTATTTAACAGGGCCGAGGTCGTACGTGTGCTGCTCGAGCATAGTGCGAATGTAGATGCGGAGGACAGCGAAGGCAGAACCCCGTCCCAGATTGCGTCGGCGAAAGGATACGACGAGATTATGAAATTGCTGTCAGAACATGCCAAGTAAAGGGCGAGTCGCAGCGAGATCCCTACAATACGAGTAGTCTACGTTCACTTGGCGACACATATCAGTTCTCATTCTATGGTACTTTGTGGTACTTATACTATACGCGACAATTCATGACTGTTCATCCTTCTGGCCCGTGGATCAGAAAGGGCAGTTATGCCAGATGAGCATCGCCTCAGCTGTACAGGTTTATTTCTTCAGATTTGGAACTCACCCGTTCTCGGGCTTTTAGAGAGCAGGCCCGAACATAAGGCGTGTCAATTTAGGTAAGCATCACTAGTAAATGTGTCGTTGATCGTGTATCATGGTGGCCACCCTAAGTATCTCAGAGAGTGGGTTACGCCGAGTGGGGATCTGCCGCCAAACAAAGGCTGTTCATCTTATGGTGACCTACCGCTGTACTTCTACTTTGGGGTCGCGAGTGCCACATCCGATCGGACCAATATCTCTGTAGAATATTAAGTATGATACAAGTCATGAAGTCACGACTATCGGCGGCGTGCGCCTGCCTCAGTCGAATAATTAGCGTCCCAGACCTTCCAGTGGGCGGACTTCCCACGAGTTACCCATATTCCTTCTGATGCATAGATACCATCGCGTTGGCCCAGTGGCACTTCTCTTATTGGACCATTTTGTTACGTTGACTGAGAGCGCAATGCGTGCTCTCACGGACACTGGCAAGCGCCCACGCAAGACCCGGATAATTCCCCGCCGTTCCTCACGAACTGCAAAAGAAGACCCGTCTCTCCTCCTTTGTCCTTGTGACTTGGTTGGTTTGTGGGGATATGGAATGTAGGTAACTTTTCGTTGCCTGTCTTGAACGCGTTGGACGTCCGTCATACGCGACATCGGCAACCTTGAAATGTATATGTCCTCATCAAACCTGCCAAGAGGGTTTTGACACTGAACTCGCCCAGGCATGTATGTGGTAGTGACTATGTCCTCAGAGAGAAGGGGCAGACCGCATGGGTAGTTTAAGAGCGTCAGGACCTTCTTGCCGGTTCTTTCAAGCCGCCTGTTGAAGAAGGCGCGTTGGCCCCGCATCGCAGGGCTGGGCTGCCGGTGGCGTTTGGTTGGTGAATGGAGGTCTCCCGGCCAAGCTGCAGTCTGCAGCGTCTTAGGCTGGTAGGAAAGACCAACTCGCGTAACTTTTCCACGTCCGTCCGAGAAAAAAAAGGGACGCCTGCGCGGCGCGGGCGGTGAACAAGAGCCCACTGGCAAGGCGAGGATGAGAAGGGAAGGAAAGTAACTCTCCTGCAACTGCAAGACGTCAAGGCAGGCCCATGTCTTGGTACGAAAATGGAAGGATAGTGGTTACTCATGTAGCTCCCCGGGGCGCTCCGGGGTAGAGAAAACAGAAACGGCGCCCCAACATGAGAGGTCCGTTCCATCGCAATAGCGACAAGAAGTTTATCGTTCGCGAGACGAAGGAGAACGGTTGTGAAGGACACATCCGATTCGATTCGTTTGGGCTACCAGTACCAATAATGGTTCATGATGAGAACGCTCCAAGTTAGCCTAGTACGAACAAGGTTTTTCTCGTCCGAGTCGTCAGCGAACTCGAATCCATTCACCAGACGAACTTTGAAGAAGAACGGTGAGAGATAAGTGATAACTTACGGTATTATCATGTGCCCAGGGCAATCATCCACATGTTCAATATTTACGAATGTAATATTACCCACTTCAAAATCCACCCTTGGTCTCGACAGATTATTGATTATATCACGGAAGAGCCACTACCAGTGCCGCAGTACGGTAGATACTGTAACTCGAACTCGGACGCATGGTCGCATTGATCCAGGCGGGGATCATTCTCCAGGGGGGAAGTCCGGGTCTGGGAGGAGCTGCGGCGTAAGAGAAAATGACGACAGTAACTCATGCATGTGTTGGTTACTTGGCAACTTACAACTGCGGCTCTGCATGTTACAGCACCATTTGATACATGCATGTCCAAACGCGGTCGGTATTCGGGCTGAAGATGCTCCACCGCAGCACTCCAACCTAACGCTACAGAATGGCCGCCGCATGGAGCGGTGGTGGGGGAGGGCGACGGAGCACGTGCTGCCGTCACCCGCTCCGCTGATTACATAACCGATGGAGATTAGATTCCGCGATTCCCTTGACTTCATATAAATATGTGGCAGAAAATGATATATTAGAGTGTGACAGCTGCACGTAAGATACCATGCGATGCGTTCCGAACAGTCATAAGTTACAGTAAGATATAATCGTACGATTTCCGCCAGGCCTGCAAAGTGCCTGCAAGTACAGTACTGCAATAGAACGAGCCTACGGTCAATGTCGTCATCTATCTACTAACCTCTTTTAGGCCATGATCCGATCGCTTGCGTGCTTTCCGCCAGGCACGTTCGCTTGTGTGCTTCCGCTGATGGGCGTCCGAGATGTCATCATCGCTAACTTACAGATATCGATCAACGACGCTGACAGTACGCGTCTCGCTGTTGCGCTTGCCAGGGAACGCACACGGCCTCTTGGCCTTCTGGTTCGATAAAGCGGCTTTAGTGATATCAAGTCAATGATTATAACATATAAACTTTAACTAAGATGTTAAGATAGTTTGTCCGGGATAGTTTGTTTCACCCCTCCGTGGAAGTTGCATAGTCTGAGATGGTGCCATTATCCGAACCATCGACTTCTAGCAACCCGTCACTATACGCCATGTCTGGATGCAAAGTGGCTTTGGACCCAAACACGTCTGCGTCGTTCCTGATCATCTCGGGTTTCTCACAATGCTGCCGTAAGGCGCGCACGACCTGCGGAATAACGTCCACATGGACGTTCTTGCCCCAGAGTACATCAAGATGTTCGTACCCCTTCAGGCGGCGAATGTCAAGGCGATGCTCGGGGAGCTCGTGGCGCATCGCATCGATATCGACGAGAGAATCGACATCGCCATAAAGAATGACGATGTTCGTCGCAATGTTGCGAGTAGGGAAATTCGCTGGACGATATCCCGGGCGGGGGCTGTGTTTGCTAGTACGAAGAACGGGTGTGTAGGGGTCATCGTCGTACATTACGAAGCGGCCGGAGCGCATAATTTGAAACCAATGTACGACGGACTTTGTGCTGGCAAAGGAATAGAGGTGGGAATAGGCTGCAAGTTTCTGCGTGAGCTCGATATTATAGGAGTGCCAGGAGAAGAGGAAGACGAGTGAGGCGTCGATGAGGCGGGCGAAGATGGGCGGATAGAGAATGGATTGCCACATAAGGGCCGATGAGAGGATGGCACGGCGACCAAAGATAAGGAACAGAAGAGTAGGACTGTCATTAAAATCACGAGGATGAACACCGGGGCAGATCAGATAAACAGGGGCGACTCACGAGGCTTTCATGAGACCATCAACAAGAGGGGCAGAGAGACCCCTTGGACGCATTGCGGGTGCAAGGGCAATAAAGACGTTAACTTTCTGGTTCAACTGAGGGTGAATACTCAGGGCAGCAAAGGCCTGAGCAGTGCCCTGACTGAAACCGACGTAGCTGAGACTGGGTGCACGGGTGATCTGGAGAATATGTTCTATCGAGTCTGGGATGTCGTGCCATGCAAAGTCATCAATGGAAAAGTCCCAAAACTTGAGAGAGTTTGGATCATGGTGGATCGACTTTTTTGAGTACTTGTTGCCGCGATTGTTGCCAAGCCAGACATCATAACCCAACTCTGCGAGAACAAAGGGGACGGAACGTTCTGGGCTTGTGAGACAAACCCATACCTCTGAATTCATGAGAAGGCCATGGTGTAGGTAGACGACTGGTTTGCCGGTGGAGGAGCCTGGGACGGGACGAGGCTCTGACCTGGGTCCAGGGATGCGGTGTATTCCCAGGAGGTAACCATCCTTGGTTAGGACAACGTGCTCTTCGACGTTGTGATAGCCGAAGATGGCACAGAGGTCTTCAAAATGATCTGCTTTGCGTATGCGATCGGCAAGGCGTCTGGCCTGGGGTGTGGACGAACTGGCGCCAGAAAAGCGCAAGAAGAGGGTGCGTGATTTGCGGTAAAACCAGTTTATGACGAGTTTTGGGAGAAAGAGGATGACGATATGGAGTGCACCCTCGAATACGATGAAGAGAAAACCGGCGAGGAGGGCGACATACTCGTGCGAGCGCAGACGTGAGAGAAAGGGCAAGTCAGGCATGATCGGCAATTGCCGTTGATCCATGTGTTTGGGTCGTGGCGAGAGACCGGCCGCTGTTTTATGGCTCCCCCTCTCCCTCCACCCGCTCCATCTTCGCAACCGCTCTCTCCACGATGAGGTCGACAAGAGCCCCTTCGCCTACCTTGACGTCCTTCTCAGGCATATCCAGTTATCGCACAGACTCTTACAAGCCTCTCCGAGAAAAGTCCTCCGCCGCAACCCCACCCCTCGATTCACATCACGTCGCACGCACCCACTATGACGAACTCAGCAAATACCTCTCCTCATACCTCGCAAAAGGTTATCTGTCCTCGCTATCTCCGTTGGCACACTCTCACGTTCATCTATCTTGCAGAACCCGCAAACTCTCGCTCAACAGCACGACAAAAGCTCACGAGGCTTACACGCCAACAGTTCCAGGAGTTATCTACAGATGTCTACGATGAACTGATAAGACGAAAGACCAATTCAGATGGTATTCAAGGTCCCTCTTCCGTTTCCTTGCCCTCTCTCTACTGACCTCTAGTTCACCGGCTGCTTTAGTCCCTTTCCTCCCTGTCCGCGATGAATTTCATCCAAAGCGAAACCAAGCTCGTCAAAAGCTTGCCACCCTTCCAATGTCTCGCTTCAAGATCTGTCCAGCGATGTCTATTATGAACTTGTTCGCCGATACCCAGAGTTCAAGGAAGAGGTACGTCTCATCTTTCTCCTTCGGCGACTCGTCTTCTTACCCCTCCCCGCCAGCAACCTCCTCCTGATGCCACTATGATATCCCCCGGCTCTACCTATGATGATTTCCCTTCTCCTGATTTCCCCAATGCCCCACGCGATCGTGACAAAGACGCCCGCCTCGGCCGCCTGTCGGAGGATCGAGACCGTCCCCCAAGTGGCGGTGCACGCTCCCGCCGTAGCCAAGATGATTACAACCCTCCCATGGTGGCCCGCCGCAGCGATGACCCCTATGGCGGTGAGGCACCCTCAAATGAACCCCTATCTGATCGCGACCCCTATACTCTTTCACGCCGCAAGCAGTCACAAGACACAACTGCCGCTACTCGTTCTCAGCAACAGGATCTGGCCGCCGTCCGAGTGTTGCGAGCGGCACCGAGTCGACTAGCGCCACCAATGCCCAAAGCGCTACCGTTACCAGCGGCATTATCATTCCCAACAAGAGCACTATGGCTGAAGAGGACATTGAGGTTCCTTATGGCCGTAGTGAAAGCGTGCCCGGAGACGGCGATGGCGAACCTGATGAAGTCGAAGGTGGTCTCGGCGGCTTGGCAAGGCGTCTGGCTCAAGATCCCGACACTGACGGCGGCGCACGTAGCGATGACTACTATGATAAGATTTCCTTTGGGCGCGCAAGTGTCGCGAGCGACCGCTCAGCCAGAGGAGGTAGGGTGAGCGCCGCTCCCAATGAGGATGGCGAAAAGATGCGCCGCGATTACGAGTTCCGTATCGCAACGATGCAAGGTCGTATCGCTAGCCTTGAACGCGAGATTGAGGATGGCGACGTACGCACACGTCAACTCGAACTGTCCGATCAGCGGATCAAACAATTAGAGGATGACCTTGACAAGTTTCGCCGGGTAAGTCCCATTATGAATTCGGCCCCGATCCTCAGCTTAGTCCTGCATAGCGTGCCGAGGAACAAAGCGCTGCAATGTTAGCTCTCCAGAAGGAGCTTGATACATACGTGAAGACTCTCAGCGTACCCGGGAGCGAGAAAATCGGCGCTCGCGACAAGATGAAGAGGAGTTACAAATTTTGCGCGAACGTTGCGAGCGACTAGAAGAGGAACGGACCTCAGCCGTGTGTTCAGTTACTTCTCCAATATCGATTGCACCTCATTCGTCTATAGACCGACTCCGAAGTTGTTGAACAGCTACGTGGAGACATGGAGGGCTTGATTGCCGAGGTGTCCGACCTCTCTCGGCGGAACGATGAACTCATGACGTCGAAGGACTCTGATCTCATCGTCATCCGTGATCTTGATGCTCAACTCAAAGATTACAAGCGCAAGTACGAGCAGGCCAAGACCGAACTCCGCTCAGTCAAAGGTAGATATGTTCATTCTCTCTCCCTTAACTTCCCTTACGTTTCGTCTACAGCTACATCAGCCCTCTTCCTGCAAAAACCCAAGTTTGACGATCAGTTACCGGTCTCGGCAGATGGTGCGATTCCGGACGTGCACCTCACGGCCTTCTTGACTGCCATCGACTCCCTTCTCTCTGCGGGTCGTGGTAACGCACCGACCCGCGTGCTCACACCGATGAAAGGTGTCGTCAATGCCGTCACAAATATTCTTGATGACGTGCGGTCCCATTCACGGCGGTATTCCGACCCCGAGGGCGTACAAGCGTTGGAAGATCGCGTGGAGGCGACGCTGTCGAACCTTGTTACAGCTTCCAAGACGCATGCGACAAGCTTAGGTCTTTCCCCCGTGAGCTTGCTCGACGCGGCAGCCAGCCATGTCTCTGCCGCGGTTACCGAGCTCGGGCGCGTTGTCCTCCTTCGGCGCGCGACCAAGGCTGAGCAAGAGCAGTTCGCACCGACGTCTACCGGGACCGCTACTAATGGCTTTACACCCGGTCTGCGTACGGTTGAGGAGGTACGACCGCCTGCGACCCACCAACGGGGCCGAGCGACTCATCATTGAGGCGAAGCGAGCGGGAGCGGGAGCCAGTGCGTGATGAGCGGGAGCAAGTTACGCATGAGTCCAGTTCGGATGACAGCTCTTCTGCTGCGCCAACTATATTTGACCAAAGGACGGCGAACGCCGCAGGCCTTACAAGTCCTGATTCTGCTGCCGCCGAGGGTTCGGAAGACGCATGGACCGAACTGAGAGTACGTTTTCTGATTGATCGTCCTATTTCTCGACTCCTGACGGGCGTTTTGTATTATCCAGCCATACCTGGAAGCACAGACCGAGTCAATCATCTACGCGATTCAAAGGGTGCTCTCTGGCGTGCGAAGTCCGACGCCATCGCCAACGCTGAACGAAAACTTGACGCAAATAATCACGATCGTATCGAGCATCGTTGCGGTCTGTCATGATAATCTGCCAGCGAGCCAGGCGCGGCATGGCGGCGACATTTTACGCGAATTGAGCGAGCACGCGGATAAGCTTAGCGAGATGCAGGCGCTGCCTGAGGTGACTAAGGAGAGTCGACAGGTGATGGCCAAGTCGAGCTTTGCGATCGCAAACGCGATGAAGGCGTTGCAGAAGCTATAGCCATCATCTTCTCTCGGCATTGCGTTCGAGAGGTGCGAGGATATGGGGTCACTTGATGCGATTATAGGACTCTTTCCTATGGCATGAAGGCGACCATGCGAGTGTGCATGGAGAGTTTGGTAGTAACATATCATACCCCCTTCAACATATTTTTACCCTTTTTTTTTCTTTTCATATGCATGGGATTCGTCGTTACGCATCTATCGCAGTAGTTTTCTTTCTTGCATTGTATCATTGCATCGTATCTAATGGTTCCACTCAATGCACATCAAAATATTTAATCCTAATATTTTATTACATGAGGGACACTCGTTGGCCTACACCACCCGCGTCGGGGGGAATGGGCAGTTCACCACTGCGATCCGAGACGAATGCGGCATATCTTTGATTTATTTTCGGAAAAGTAGTCAGTCAGTTAGGCGTCAGGGCACGGGGAAACGTTTACTGACATTCTGGTCAAGCGGGCGATTTCGTCAGGGGAAACGGACGGCCTCGTATTCTTCAGCACGCGTCGGAGATGTTCGTCACGGATCTCGTGCTACAAGTCCACGAAAAGAAAAGGGAAAGAAGGGGATGTTAGAATTCCGGGGTTTTGGAAAAAGGATTTATTTTACTACATAAACTTAACATACCTTTGGGCCATCCGGACGATCCTCAACCATGATGTTTTTCGATGTTCGCGAACCACCACGAAGCTGTGAAGAAGCCACGATCTGGCGAAACTGCAAAAAAAAAGAAATTAAACCAAAAAAGAAAAAAAAAAAAAGGAAAGAAAGAGGAGAAAGATGAGGAATTTATTCTTACCCGACGGTGCGCGATCATCTGTTCTGCGTGCGACTTCACCGTATCATTGTTTTGAGAGGGAGCGGGCCCTCCAAATGACGTATGTTCGATAAACGTATTGTCGACACGGTGGTCCTTACTGCTGCTACTGCTGCTAGCTTCTGAAGTCGAGACTGAGATTTGGCCACCGTCAATGCTCTCATGCACAACCTCCAGGTGCGCATTATATAATAACGCCTGGAGGTCGGCGCCCGAGAACCCCTCGGTGGCATCGGCGAGGTGATCAAAGTCGACGTCGCGCGATATGGGGACTTTTCTTGCATGGGCCAGTAAAATCTACATCACAAAGGGGAAAAATAGAAAGGAAAGGAAAGGGAGGATCAGTATAGGGAGGGCGGATGCCAGGGCGGGGCGGTTTGTTTCTTACTTCTTTACGTTCTTCTTCTGTGGGCATGTTGCACAGTATTGATTTGTCGAGCCGCCCTGGTCGGAGAAGAGCATTATCGATGAGGTCAGGACGACTGGGGGATGACGTGAGTCGTGAACGACTGTTTTTTTTAAGATACCCGAGATATTGAACGCTCTAACCTGGTGGCGGCAAGGACATAAACTCCATCGAGACCTTCCGCGCCATCCATAATGTCAGGAGTGATTGACAATTCGATCAGTAACTCCAGTACTGTCATGTCCACTTTTTTTTTTCAAATTTACTCGTGTCAGAATCGGCGAGAGGAGGCAAATTTCATACCGTTAGGCGCAATGGAGTCAAATTCGTCAAAGAACAACACGCATGGTTTGGCAGCAGTAGCCCTCTCGAAGATATCCCTGACCGATTTTTCGCTCGCGCCGATATATTTGTTCAATAGCTCAGGGCCCTTGATACTGATAAAATTCAAGCCGCATTCCTTCGCAGCTGCCGAGGCGAGCAGCGTCTTCCCACACCCGGGGTATCCATAGAGTAAAAGCCTGCGCGGTGGATAGTTTGGTACAATGAACATACCGAACAAAAGTTGTCCACTTACCCAGAACGCAGTCGCAAAGGGGATTGAGCGAAGATCGCAGCATATTTAGTTGGCCACTCTAACGTCTCACGTAGTGTCCGCCGTGTTTCAGCCAGACCTAGAGCACGGTTAACCTTGCGGTTCGAAATGTGCCGGGATTTCTCGCACCTCCAATGTCAGCCCATTCCACAGTAGATTTTTGCAACGGAACATCCCTCAACGAAAGAGGCACAAAGCCGACTTGAGCAGCTTTGAAGTCTGCAGCAGTCAAAAAAACCTAACCATCCCATCTCAATATACCAAACATCATAGGAAGCCTTTCGGAAATTTCACCTTGTCATTGTCGCCGGACGACCTGACCACCGCTTGGTGGACAGCACGCGCGACCAAGTCTTGCAAGTCGGTGGCAGAATATCCCTCTGTTTCTGTCGCCAATGCTACGAAATTCAGTGGTTGTTCTGCCTCGACCTCGAGATTCCTTGCGGCCTCTAATCTCCGCTGCACAACTTGTGCAAGGATCTGCTTGCGCGCATTCTTGTCCAGGGGCTTGAGATGTACGACTTGTTTGAAAAGGTGTGAGGCACTGAGGAGCGGGTGCAAGGCCGATTGCGACTCGGCGGTTGCAATAAGAACGATATTAGATAGGTCAGGAGCCAGGTCGTGAGCAGATGCAGAAGAGAAAGTTGACAAGAAGGTCTCGGTGAGTTGTCGAGTACGGAAGGAGTCAGCGTGCTGTCCATGGCGTGTGAGCACGTAGAAGACAGGTAGAACGAGCCGAGCACCTCCAGCTCTGTTCCTAACAACTTTTCGAGATTATCGAATATGAGGACACTTGGTTGATGCCACATCGCCTTGTCTAGCCAGAACTGAAATTGCGTACGCAAAGTCTGAATCGGCTTCTCCGTATAGCGAGAAAAGTCGACATAAAGCGTGACTGCAATGTTTAATAAGACAACCGATCGGGTGCATGAGCATTGTACTTACAAGCGTGTACTTCAGGATCCCATTGCAATGCTTTTGAGGTCGCCTGCACGACGGAGGTCTTTCCCGCGCCTGCTCGACCCGTTACGAGGAGACCCGAGACTGTAATGTTGAGTCAGAAACAGGACGTTCTACGGAAAAAGGCTGACATACGTCCAGCTACCGCACCAGCTTCATAGAGTGCGAACATACGTCTGCAGAAATCATGGCTCTTGATGAGTAGATCATCCACACCAGCCAATACATGAGCAGGCGGAGACCGCCGAGGTTTACTACCAAAATTAGGATCAGCAAGTAGACGGGTTGCATTAGGATACGCACGCTGATGAAGGAGGTAGGTCCAGAGCGGCCTGAGTTGACTCCGAGTCAGTATATACGCTTAACCTGCACAGACGGTCATGAGTCCTGGCTGACATTCCGTCTTCCTGAGCCTAGAACTTGCCGGACCACATCCCAATCTTCCACTCCATCTACGCCTCCAACGATAATCATTTGACCCTCTAACACGCCGTCCATCCCAACGACCCTCACGTGGTCAACCTTTGATAGCTCTTCATTGACATCTTCTCGCTTCGTAGCTTCACTGGGGTTTAGCACCTTTGCAATTGGCGCCGCGTCTGATGGGGACGGGTTGGCGGTACCTGCTGGGTCTGTTGGAGGGTCAAAACGCTTCACGTCGGCAATGAGAGTAGCTTTTGGGTCAGATGGGAGTAAGCCTTCCAGACGCGCAACGCTGAGCATCCGTTGGGACACAAAAATAACAGAGCCAAGATCTAGTAGACTGGGTAGGTGGTCCGAGAACACAGAAGCGGGTAGTACGCGAAGCAAGACAGTATAGGAAGGCGTTCTGGGGGTTGGAGATGTCATCGCTGGATCGGACTTCATTACAGTGTTCTCCCCATTGATAATATGCTTCTCCGAGTTCCACTGACGACGTGTTTTGGGCGCGACCGAGAGTTCGGTGTCATTGGTGAGCAAGACAGCTTTTGCAGAGGACGGTTCAAACGAAACTGAGATGACTTTAGCATTGTGGGGATGAAAACATGAGCAACGACGTACGAACGCGCAGACGGATACGAGTGCGGCCGAGTACCCAAACATCCACCTCCTGGTCAGATGGGGCTACGCGAACCTGGGATAGAAGTGTGGATTCTACGTGTTCTGCATGTAATTCCTGAAAAATAGGTGAGGAATGAGACTAGATGTTATAACATGGCACACGTACCAATATTTCCCAGTCGTCTGGAGTGAGTGGTTCCGTGGCCACGGACTTGGCTATCGGTAGGTCATAGAGTAGTCCCACTTCGACCTTGAGGGTGTTAGCGACAGAAGGTATGAGGGAAAGTATGAGCTCACCACATCTCCTTCCTTGAAACCAAGACCCTCCGCGTACTGTGGATCGATCTCGACTGTCTCAAGAGAGTTATCGGAAGAGGTGGAATTGAAGTGTGCCAATGACGAGGCAGACACCATTCCTGTCCATCCGACATATGCAGAGCGGTTCCTTCCATCTAACTCGGGGGACGGTGCGGTAGCAGTGAGAAGGATGGCGACTTGTTGTGGACGCTGATAGCATATAGCTTGGTTAGTGTGTAGCGGAAGGGAGAGAACGACAGACTTGCAATGTTACGCTCAAGCAAAGGTCCGAATAATGACACCGGGAGATTTACCAAGGAAGATTTGAGAGAAACGAACTGAAGTCGGGCTTGTCTGGGCATTCCACGCTGCACAACTCGCACTGGCTGTCCTCTTTACGCTCCAGCGGCCATTTCGGGCCATCGTCCCTCCAACGCATTCTGTGCTGCTCTGCTCTTAACATCCTCAACTGCCACGGCGCCAACGCAAAGCCTTGCGTTCGCTCGGAAAAAACAATTACGTGCTGCGTGTAACTGTCTCAACCAAATCACTTACATATGTCAGTCGGCCGGTTCTCGTTCTCAACGATCTTAAGATCTCAACCCACTTTCAACCCTCCATCTGCACAATGAATCAGGTGCCAGCTACCGTGATTTCCCTCTTTTGGCTATCAGACTGGGGAACCCCACCATACTACAGGTATATGTAACCTGTTCCCATCGAAAGTTCGACGCGATGCGACGTCCACATACCGTACCGAACTGTGACCGCGTGCGCATCTCAGTTGATCAAATGGCTTGCAGGAGCCCAATTGGGCATATTCGGGTGGCGTTAACATTGTGGTAGTGGACTTTCTTGGTGCCCCACATGTGGCGTTTGGTGCAATGACCGCCTCGCTGTAGGCACAGCTTCGCACAGTCAAGCCATGCCTGCGCAATCGCAGGATCACAACTCCGCCCGCACCCAAATGGAATTATTCGTTAATTTAAATGGTCTGGCCGATGCCGCTCATGGTAAGTTTTGTGCCATCTAGCCACAATCGTAGGCCGTCGTCGACGTCCCCTTGTATTAAGATCTTCGCCATGATAAATTGGTCCAGGGGAGGCCATAAAGAGGGCCCTCTGACTTCAAGTTCCGAGCATTTTGTTTCCCCCCCACCGCAGCCCACTTGCCCATTCACTGATTTCCCCCGCTAATCAACTGCACAACTACCAAGATGTTTCTGTTTGATCTTTTCGCTGATTTCGCGAGTACTTCCCGGAACCCCACCCCACAGATTGAGGACAGTGACGATGAAGCGGTGGGCGCTCTGTTTATGCTCATGCACGTTACACTGCTAATACATTGACGCGAAAAGGACGAGTTCATGTCCTTGGCGGACAATAACTCCGAAACTATCCTCCTAGGTGTTAATGACTGTTTATCGGCCCCTCGATGTCGCCTCTCTATGAGCGGTCTGTGTCGGATGACCGTTCCACACCGTTCTCCAAGAGATACAGCGCTATGCGTCGTGCAAGGTCGACCGCAGCGCGCTACAGCGCATATAAGCTTCCTTCGCGTGAACAGCGACACGCGTTGATTAGGAACTCCTGCCGCAAGGAAATGTTCGTCGATGGTCTTGACGATGCCTTTATACCACCTGCGGGGCCAAGCACCCTTCATCCTACGGCTGACCTCGCCCTGCCCAACGTGCGCGTAGATATGGCTGCGCCGCATATAGAGGAGCACGAGCACCTTACGCAAATCCCTCATGACGCGCAGTTAAAAAGTGATCTGACAATCAAAATACCGAGCGCAGTGGATCGACTTAGTCTTCAGCTCCTGGACTCGTGTATCGTGTCGGAACCAGCCGAAGAAGACAAGGAAGACGAGGGCGTTGTTGACTATGCCACGCAGGACAGTAGTCTAACGATCAAGATACCGGGCCTCGTAGATCGTCTTGCTCTTCGGCTCTTGGGTTCATGCAACGTGAATGAACAAATAGTCACGGTGAAAGGCGAAGACGACGACAACTCGTCGCTCGGCGAATCTATCACCTCGGAATCGTCCTCCTCAGATGGTGATGGAATTGACGACGACCACACTTCCTCTTCCTACTGTTCATTACCAGTGCCGACTGCGGTGGGCCCTGATCGTACTTCTCGCCGCAAACATCGCCGCATTGCCGCGCCATATCACCGCGCAGAAGGAAAACCAAAGCGCAAGGAGTTGTGGGTCGTCACGGATATTATGGCGGGAAGAGAAGTGCCCGCCTTCCTGCTAGTGTCGCCTGCTTCAGTTCTGCGTCCTGATCGTCATTGTTAGCCCCCCCCTTTTTTTTTCCTTTCCCTTTGCTTTCTTTCGCGCTGTCTTTATTTTCTCAGTTTCTGAAAAGCCTGACAAGGTCCTGATCGCGTATTGCTGTTGTGTCGATGACTGTTTCATTATCGTAATAGGTTTGCACTCTACTGCGCTATATAATGCACGTATCAAGTCTGTCGAATACTCGCATTTACTTATATCATTCACATACCCGCATCTCGTTGTTTCTGCTGAACAAAAGATCAAATCCAACATCCGCTGATGGAGAAAATCATCATAGTTCCCAGCTGACATGAAGCTCTCTACATCCAGCGGGAAACGCTTGATTTTTGGATGCGTTCCAGTCGGTATTGGGCAATTACCACATTTGGACCGACCGCCGAGTGCTCCTCCGCTCTTACCTCAGCGGTGCCTTCCTTTGCACTCGCCACATCTTAAATTTTCAAATTCGATGTTTCAGAGAGGCTATTGTCCTAGGTGCGACGGCGACGGTCCTCATTGTTGTTCCCTCAGAAAGGGCGTGCCTGCACGCGTAAATCTATTCAAAAATTGTGGTCGTCGTCATCCCATCCGAAATGTCGTTGACCTGTCAAGAGAGCTATTGATGTTCCATACCGGGATATGAGGTGGCAGTACTCTCCATTGTCTTAGTTGTGGAAATGTGTAGATGGGCGATTAATTCGACTCGGCATCGCCTCGGGGCCTTCTTTGTTGTCACCCTGTTATCCCTCCTGCCCTAGCCATCCGCATGCGCCCTAATCGACGGGTCTAGAGTATAAGTTGTGCCGCTTGTGACTCGCACGGACCGCCTTTCGCTCACAACATTTCTCCTTTAACCACTCCGAGTCACGTACCGCCCCTCAATATAGGCCTCAATTCCGATCCTCGGAGCCTGACCTATTCAGTTGTTGCAATGTCTGCCAGGTGCAGTTTCCTCTCTAGTCCGGCGGCACTTCCATCCGTGCCCAGCGGTATCGCACACGCACAGGGACCCCAACAACAAATCGTGAGTTTGCTCCTATCCGATGATGTTGGGATTCGGTTGTTGAGCGGTACCACCCTAACTTGCATCATATTTCAGAACTTACGTCCGACACCCATCATTCACGTCCTCGAATCCGAAGGTCTTCGGAACCCATACCCTCTCGAGGAAGACATCTTCGGCATGGATTTCCTCCCCAACCTTCGTGTCACAGAACGTCCGATCGGGAGCACGCCCGCAGACGCATGTTCCACTAGCAATTACATTGCGAGCCCTCCGCCCTTCCTTGAAGTCGCAACCAGTAACACTTTGCCGCCCACATCGTCACTACGTATGCCACCAACGTCATCGTCGTCACCGTCTTCGCAGTATGACCGCATGCCACGCTCATGCCACGGCGTCGAGCGACGCCAGCGCTCCCGCCCGTCATCACGTGGAGGAGGAGATTACCTTCACTTCTCAAAACTCACACGCCATGAACGCGCCGCACACAAATCCGCCGCCTCGCGCCGTGTGGCCTTTACAGAGCATGCGCATCAGATCGCCTCCTCTTCTTCATGGACATCCCCTGACGACGCACCGCCATCTCTCACCGTCCTAACCACTGGCACTGGCACTGGCATGCTCAAGCGTCGCCCGCCGACACCCAGATACGCCACGAGTTCCGACGTTGCATGCTCCTCCTTGGATGATGATGATGATGAGCGCGATGCGTCTCCGGGGAGTCCGGGATTTGATGCAGACGTCGAATTTGAGCCTTCGGAGGTGGCAGAGCGCAGCCTTGAGCAAGTCGATGATAAGGAGCGCCTCACCATCATCGTTCCAGGCGGTAAATCCGAGGCATACGTCGCGATGGCGTTCGAGCGATCGTGCAGCCTCTCCACCGAAGAAGATGACAATAACGACTGCCACTCCGGCGCCGTCCACCAGTCACACGACATGTTGGACACGAACGAGAAGACAGGACTCAAGATCAAGATCCCGGTGCCTAACCCGCTCTTCATGCTCTCGCTGCGACTCGCCAGCTCATGTCGCGTCTCAGACGAGGAGGAACAAGCAGCGGAGATGGACACCGGAGCAGGGGCAGGGGCGGCACCGGCACCGGCACACACCGACGATGACGGCCAAGCTCAATCGCAATCGGGGATGACGCAAGATCAGGAACGAGAACGGGATCATCATCCGAATCATTTGAATCCGCTGTCAATCCGAGCAATCCGAGCAGGCAGCTTCTTTGCTTCTTACTCTCGTTCTCCTACACCTCCAGCCGCCCCACCGCCCTCACCTGCGCCCCTCGAGGGTCGCGCCGAACGCCGCGTGGCGCGACGTGCTGCACTGGCACCGTATTATGCGATTGATCGTCTACATGCCGTGCATGCTAGGGAAAGGCCGTGCCTCTCTTATTAGAACTAACTGAGAATCATCATCCATGTTTCCTCCCATTTCCGCGCTGTTCTGTTACCAAAAATAGATTTCATCATGGCTTCATTCGAGCCCTGTCATCCGTAGGTACAGTACACACGTACACTCATACTAGCATTTTTGTTATGGCCCCTTCCCATTGCATTGCCTTGCATTATTTGTGAATTCGTTGTCAGCATGATCTTTGTAACAATTTAGTTTTCCAATTGAATTGTCCTTTGCAAATTTTGAACTACACTAGTACTCCGCGGAATAGGAAGAAACATAGAGGACCAGCGCCTATCGAACAACGCCATAAATATAAGTTACGAATGTAAAGTGCTCCGGATATTAACTCCGCGTAGGATAGATTGGTGTGCATAACGTGAGTAGTCTAATCGTCTGCCTCTTCTTCCAGGGACAGCTTGCTATGCACCAGCCGCGCAACTAATTCGCCATCGATGGGGATTTCGTTCCCTTGGAAACCCTCCGGATACGCCACTGCCGGTGCGTCGGCACCACTGAAGTAACTGTTATGTAGTATGAGAATGAGACCAAGACGCTATATCGGATTGACAAGACATACCTGGCTCCCCAGAATCCATAGTGAACCATACCCAGGGCACGCGTGGTGTACTCATAGTCATGTGCAAAACCACCGGGATAGAAGAATTCCAAGACTGTCGAGCGCGGCGTGACCTTCATCCACAGCAGTGCCGTCAGGCCATTACCGTGCACACCCATCAGGATCTGTCCTAGCAAGTCAGCCACTTGCATTGTCGGGATGAAAGACAGGTGGCACGTACCGTGGTTCGACCCGCAAGCCGCAGCTGCTCGATTCGCGAAAGTTTATCCATGCTCACCACGTTGACCTCGTATCCGTATTGATCGCGTAGCCTGTACAGCTCCTCGACAAGCTTCTCGTGGTCGCTCGGTATGAGCATGCGGCGACCCCAATCCTGGCGGGAGATATACGTAATCACGGGATTACCCATGGTCCCTGCGCCCTCGCTCGCATTCAGGCCTGTGGATTGAATCACGTTGTCCCTGAACGAGGTCCACCAGTTTGGTGAGCCGGGAAGAGCAAACGGTTCGCTGGCCGTGCGTTGGGTACGTAGGTAAAGTTCACCTTTCATGCAAGCTGCACGATCGGCGAAAACGACGCGATCGAAGACAAAAGGAACCCCCATCGCGGCGCGGTCCTTCCAGTCATCGGAGAATTCCATGGAAATAGAGGGGAAGACGGTCCGCAGCACCCATTGGTTCATTGAGGCATAATCACGCCAATGGTCTGCATCGAGGTGGGTGAAGAGTACTCGTCGCGGAAGCGGCAAGTCGGTCTTGCCGCTGGCGGGGATAAATGGGTCGAGCGTCGAGTATGTACGCCAAAGGCCAAAAAAGAGCTCGGCAGACCAGTGATAATAATGTGTGATGCTATTGATATTTAGTAAATGGTATCAGGATCACCCATTAGAGGAGAGTACTGACTATTGCCGGGGATCGTTGACGAACCACTAAAGGTAGCATGAGGAAGATGTCCCAGGTAGGCAGTAAATGCACGCACCGTCACACCTTGGATACGATTCGCGCCCGTTCCGAATAACTTCCGAGCCGCGGAGGTGCTGATAATACGCATATCCTTGTCGGTAGGCATGCGAGCGGCGACACTTTCTGCGGTATTCTCGATGATTTCTCCAGACGAAGTCATGAATTTTCGGTCGGGAAACGTTTCTGGCTCGTCACTAACAAGATAAACGGTGCCATTGAAGATGTACATTTTGTCGAAGATAGTCCATCCTCGGGAGAAGAGTGAGCTTAAATGAATGGACATCCGGAACAGACTCACCAGGGACATGAGCGATTATTCTTGTCCTAGGAACCTTAGATGTTCCCCAGGAGAGCCTCGTGACTGACGGAAGGGTGGGAATGCCCGAATGTTTGGGTGGCCGAGGAATCTCATTCCAGACGGAAGAAAGATCTATGCGAGTAAGGCCTTGATTGGATATACGAGTGGATGAATAGGTCAAAAGGGCTATGAAGAGAAGGGAAACGAGGAGGAGCTCCCGCTGGGTGGGTGCATGCATCGCACAAGGTTGTCGTGAATTGACAACTGTTCACCCTGAATTCAGGTTTTTGCTGGCATAGGTAGGGTTAATTACGTCAGCGTACCTTAACCGACGCGGTGTCAACCTGGACGCGCGCCCCTCTGCATACCAATTCCCATCTATCATCGCATCGACTGCGCAGTGTCGATATCGCCCGCGGCCATCTTAGCCCAACGATGGCAGAAGACTTTGCTCGTCTAGTCTTTCAAGCCAACCCAGCAACTTCTCTTAATTCTCAATATCAACGCGCGAACGACGGTTACCCTCCTTCCGGCCCTCCGGGCCATTCACACGCTTCTCCTCAATTGCTAGACCCCTTTTTCGACGATGAAGACGAAGGAGAGGTCCCGGATTCTGCATTTGCAGGCGCTCACCCTATGCAGGCCAAGGAGAGCAATCTACATTTGCCGAGCCAGGCTGCGCCGCTGGCCGGTGCATCCAAGTTGTCCATTCAGACCAACGACGTCCCCCAGGGCTGGACCTTTGATCAAGAGGACTCCCCCGTCAAGACACCATCACCTTCTCGGAAATCCCCGAAGGTTTCGCGTCGGAAGTGGCGATGGCCATGGCAGAAGGAGAAGGTCTTGACGGGCGAACGAGTCGTCGCTCTCAACAATCCGGATGCGAATACGGATTTTCTGTCAAATTATGTCTCCACGGCAAAGTATAACATGGCAACCTTTATGCCCAAGTTTTTATTCGGTTCGCTACTTCTCTCGGCCATCTTCTTCCGCTACGTCTAATAAGCGCGTTTGCCTTCTTTCAGAGCAATTCTCCAAATACGCCAATCTATTCTTCCTTTTCACCGCTTGCATCCAGCAAATTCCTGGTGTCTCGCCCACCAATAGATGGACCACCATTGCTCCCCTGGCTATCGTTCTCATGGCGTCTGCGCTCAAGGAGGTCCAGGAAGATCTCGTGAGTTTCGGGATACCCATTTTGCTGCTGACTCACATTACTTGGTCAGAAACGACACCAATCTGATGCCGACCTCAATTCCCGTCGTGCCAAAACCCTCAACCCGACCGGTACTTTCGACTCGACAAAATGGCAAGATATCAGAGTTGGTGATGTCATCCGGCTCGAGAGCGACGACTTTATCCCGGCAGATGTTATTCTTCTCAGTTCAAGCGAACCTGAAGGGTTTTGCTATATTGAAACCTCCAATCTTGACGGGTGCGCACAGCATTGTATTCATCTCTATCTAACGTGTGGCTTATTTCTTCTCAGTGAAACGAACTTCAAGATCAAGCAGGCGTCTCCTCACACATCTAATCTCACTTCTCCGAACCCCGTCATTGCTTTGCGTGGCTCTCTACGCTCCGAACATCCTAATAACTCTCTCTACACATATGAGGGTACCCTCGACCTCATTACATCTGCTGGGTTTCCGAAGCAGGTACCTCTCGGGCCTGATCAGGTACTTCTGCGTGGAGCACAACTGCGCAACACCTCTTGGGCCTATGGACTTGTCGTATTTACCGGCCACGAAACAAAGCTAATGCGTAACGCAACGTGGGTGGACTTACAGCCTAATGATTTTGCACCGATTGAGTGTTCACCCCCTTTTCATCTAGCGCTGCACCAATCAAAAGAACTGCCGTTGAGAAACAGGTGAACACTCAAATAGTGTTCCTGTTCATCTTGTTGCTGGCGCTCTCTATAGGGTCAGCAGTTGGCGCTAGCATCCGTTCGGTGAGTGCCCATCTTGTGACTGCATTGCATATCGACGTAAACCGGTGTCATCTAGTGGTTTTTCGCTTCAAGGCAATGGTATCTTATGGGAACGACCTCCCTGGGGGGACGAAGTATGTATCTTCATTCTACACAGAGTTTTTTCTTACGTTGCCTTCATCAGCCAAGGAATTCATTGAGGGTGCGTCAGGGAATATCACTCATCTGTAACTTCTATTCACTTCGATACAGACATTCTCACATTCATCATCCTGTACAACAATCTGATCCCAATTTCGCTCATTGTCACGATGGAAGTCGTCAAGTTTCAGCAGGCACAGCTCATTAACACTGATCTGGATATGTATTATGCGAAGTCAGATACACCTGCTCTTTGTCGCACCTCGTCGCTCGTCGAAGAGCTTGGACAAATCGAATACGTCTTTTCGGACAAGACAGGAACCCTCACGCGCAATGAGATGGAATTCCAGCGTTGCTCGATCGCAGGTGTTGCGTACGCGGCTGAAGTGGAGGAGGCGAAGCGCGAAGAGGGTGAAGGCCGCGAGGCTTGGCGCACCTTTGATGAGATGCGCGCAGTTCTTGATGCGGATAACCCGTTTGTAGACTCTAGCCATCCGAAGATCGTTGGGACGCCGAAAGAGCCTAAGATAATCCGCGAGTTTTTGACGTTACTCGCGGTGTGTCATACGGTAATCCCCGAGATTAAGAACGAGAAGATGGTCTATCAAGCGAGCAGCCCAGATGAAGCGGCACTGGTCGCCGGTGCCGAGCGACTTGGATTCCGCTTTACTGTACGTCATCTCAGTCTCACAGTTTCCTATTGCATCTCACATACTGTCTGATCGTATATAGATGCGGAAGCCGAAGTCAGTTTTCGTTGATGTCTTGGGCGTCTCCCAAGAGTTTCAGATTTTAAATGTATGCGAGTTCAACTCGACTCGCAAGCGCATGTCGACTGTTGTTCGAGGCCCTGATGGAAAGATCAAGCTATACTGTAAGGGAGCGGACAACGTTATCTTTGAACGACTTGCTCCTTCGCAGTCACACACGGAGAAGACCCTTGCTCATCTTGAGGTGCACGCGGACCACTTCCACCACTCTTCCACACTTAACACTTGTATTTAGGATTATGCCACCGAAGGCCTGCGGACGCTCTGCATCGCTTTCCGTGAAATATCCGAATCGGAGTATAAGCAATGGTCCGCGATCTATGACCAGGCAGCTACTACAGTCAACGGCCGTGGCGAGGCACTGGACAAGGCAGCCGAGATCATTGAGAAGGATATGTTCTTACTAGGCGCGACGGCAATCGAAGACAAGCTACAAGAGGGCGTACCGGATGCGATTCACACTTTGCAGCTTGCGGGCATCAAGGTCTGGGTGCTGACTGGCGACCGACAAGAGACCGCGATCAACATTGGCATGTCGTGTCGTCTTATTACGGAGTCGATGAATCTGGTCCGCACTTATGTTCCAGCAACTCGTTTAAGATGCTCATCTCTTCTGCAGGTTATCGTTAACGAGGAAAATGCGCACGATACGAAGGATATTATGAGCGTCGACTAACAGCTGTCAAGAGCCAACGCAGTTCTGGGGAGTTGGAGGATCTCGCTCTCATCATAGGTATTGTGTATTACTGGTGGCGTGTTGAAGACGGCTGAACCTGTCATAGATGGGAAAAGTCTCACGTTTGCCTTGGAGAAGGATGTTTCAAAGTTATTTTTGGAACTGGCTATCATGTGCAAGGCAGTCATATGTTGTAGGTGCCTCAGTTAAGTATTTTTCTCGCTCTGACGATGCCTGCAGGTCGCGTTTCTCCATTACAGAAGGCTCTTGTCGTCAAACTTGTCAAGAAGAATCAAAAGTCGATTCTTCTTGCAATCGGTGATGGTGCAAATGATGTCAGCATGATACAGGCAGCCCACGTGGGAGTCGGAATCTCTGGCGTTGAGGTGGGTTTCTCCATCTATCTTTTAGAGAGTTAACCCAACGCCTTGTAGGGTCTGCAAGCTGCTCGCTCCGCCGACGTTGCGATCTCTCAGTTCCGATACTTGAAAAAGCTGCTGCTTGTGCACGGCGCGTGGAGCTACCGCCGACTGGCAACGCTCATTCTCTGTTAGTATAGTCCCCTTTTATTTTGGAAGTTGACTCAAGCCCGCGTCAGACTCGTTTTACAAAAACATTGTTCTTTATATGACACAGTTCTGGGTGAGAGATCTATCGCGATTATCCCTGTTGTTCCGATTCTCATAAGCTCTCTAGTTCTCTTTCTTCAACAATTTCTCCGGTCAGATTGCCTACGAATCATGGACATTATCATTCTATAATGTCCTATTCACACTCCTTCCCCCCCTCGTCATCGGCATCTTCGATCAATTTGTCTCGGCGCGCATCCTCGACCGATATCCCCAGCTGTATATGCTTGGGCAGTCCAACGCCTTCTTTACGAAAACTGCATTCTGGTTATGGGTTGGCAACGCACTTTATCATAGCATCGTACGCATAAGCTCCCCTGTGTATCCGATGGATGATATTCATCACCTTGTACAGGTTGCTTTCGGTTTCTCGATCATCCTGTTCTGGGGCGGCTTGAAACAATCGTCGGGTTATGACTCGGGCCACTGGTTCTGGGGTACTATGCTCTATCTCGCTGTGCTATTAACAGTCCTCGGAAAGGCTGCTCTGGTGTCAGAGTGCGTACATGGTCATCGTACTGCTGCTACCACTACTCATGCTCCTTGCATCGCAGTATTTGGACGAAGTATACTGTTGCAGGTACGACCTACATTCCCGAGTAGAGAGGCCTAAATGCTCATAAGCCATGTGTTATTAGCGATTCCTGGATCATTCATCTTTACCATGCTCTTCCTCCCCCTCTACATCGCAATTGCTCCCAGCATCGGTGTCTCTCTGGAATACCAGGGATTAGATCCCCGGTTATTCACAGATAGTGTGTTCTGGTTCACCATTCTCCTCGTCCCTGCAATCTGTTTAAGCCGAGATTTCGTGTGGAAATAGTGAGCCTTGATCCGAGTTTATCCATTTCAAAAGATTTACGATCGACTTCCTCGACAGTTATCGACGAACGTATATGCCTGCATCATATCACATTGCGCAGGAGATACAAAAATACAACATCCCCGATTATCGGCCGCGGCAGACGCAGTACGTGATTTCGGATATTTGACTTTCCAAAGAAACTTATCACACCTTTATAGGTTCCAAAACGCCATCAAAAAAGTTCGTGCCGTCCAACGGATGCGTCGAAACCGTGGTTTTGCGTTTAGTCAAACGGAGAACCCAGCACGGCAGGACCAGTCACGGCTCATACGTGCTTACGATACATCTCAAACACACGCACGACCGTCAGGCTATTGACAGATTGCTTCGTTTGTTCCCTTTTATGTCGTTTGATACCCACGGACAGTTCTAGATCTGTATTTTACAGCATTATACTACCTCATGAATGCACGCGACTGACTACAAAATTGGATTCGAAGTACCCAATATCCTGGACTTTGAGGACAGGATCCATCCTTAACGTTTCGTCTAATATGACAAAGAAACGGAAGAGACAGTGCAGGAGGAGAGGGAACTACGACTTCACTCGTAGGTGTGTCAGAGTGACGCCTTGGGAGCAGGAGCTTCTATGATGCCAGTCCTGACGGTTAGTGCCTCGGTGAGGGCTGGTGTGTAGGGTGGATACCGCACGGAGATGTGGGGTTCCGCCCTGCGCAGGATATGGATCGCGGATGAATTTGAGAATTGCTTTCCATTAGAGAAATGAACTCACGCGAGCGGAATATCCACGGAGGCGCGCAAGTAGGTGAACTCGTCGTAGCTGTATTTCAGCGCCTGGCACCCATCTGGGGTGTCATCATCAGCATCAGCACAGTGGGCTTGAATAATATAAGTATGGGCGGACGTACATCCTGACTCGCCGACGCCAGCAAAGGGCAGCCCGTCAACGGTCGCTGGTTGGACTACGTCGTTAAAGTGTAGGCCGCCACTCCTCGTTTCGTCGCGGACTGGTTGGGGTCATGCAAATTAATGAGTTACACAAAGTCGCGAGCACGCGGAGAGTACGGATGTTGGATGGGTGTCATGGCACGTACATGCTTGTCTGATCTCGGGGTCTTCGGTAAAGGCGTAGAGCACGAGTGGATGGGGACTAGGAAGTGATGAAGTGCCATGAGATTACGGTGTTGTGCTGTGCTGAGATGGTAGGACTGTGGCTTACTGGGCATTGATGTACTCTATGGCCTGCCGGATGTCATCCACGGGAACGATGGGAAGGATAGGACCGAAAATCTCGCTGATTTTAGTAGACAACGCGCAAGTTAGTGAAAAGAAATCCAAAAGTCGTGTGTGTGTGGATGTTATCATACCCCTCGAGGAGCGAGTCGTCTTCCTTGACGTCTCTGTAGACGGTAGGGGCGATGCGTCGTTCCTGCTCGTCATAATTCCCACCCAGTACGATCTCCGCCGAGGATTTGGTCATCATGTTTCGGAGACGCTTAAAGTGACTATCGGAAATGATGCTTGAGTAGTCGGAGGTAAGGACACTATCATGGCGGAGCTCCACGGCTGCCTCCTTGATCGCCTCTACGAATTCATCTTGGGCCGAGCGTGGGATAAGGACGTAATCCGGAGCTATGCAAATCTACGAAAAGGGCGAAGGGATTCAGTTCGGAGAATACTGTGGTGGTGGTGGTGGTGGTGGTGCTTTCGCGCCTTACCTGGCCGGCATTCAGGGTTTTACCGTATAGGACACGCTTTGCGGCGATCTTGAGGTTCGTCGTGTTGGGATCGATGACTACGGGAGACTTCCCGCCCAGCTCGAGGGTGACGGGCGTGAGATGCTCAGCCGCGGCCTTTGCAATGATGCGGGCTACGACCCCATTTCCCGTGTAGGTGACTGATGACAAACAAACCGGAGACGATGAGCATACGATCGATTCCAGGTATTTCCCGATGGTACGCACTGTGGTCCCACTTTAGCTTGAGGAGATATGTGACCTCGGGAACACCACCGTTGATGACACGATAGGCAGAGCGATCGAGATATTTGGGGAAGAGATCTGCCAAGAGGAATGAGGTGGCAGGACTAATCTCGGATGGTTTAAGCACTGCGGGACATCCGGCGGCTATGGCACCCATCAATGGCTGGAAGCTAAGAAGGATAGGGTAATTCCAGGGTCTGTAATAACCAATAATTAAGCAATGGGGAGATGCCAGATAGATATTTGTATTATTGAGAGGAACCATCAAAAACTCACGAAATGATAAATACGACGCCCTTGGGGCGCTTCAAGAGTGCAGCAGACCAGTTCTGCTGCCAGTCCTCTAGCGGAACAGTCCCGTCGCTGGCCCACTCGTCGAGCTGAGCCACACATTGGATGGCTCGTCGGATGACGATCCCGACCTCTCCGACGATAATTTCCTGGCGCGGCTTTTGAAGATCGGTCGCGGAGGTTTGGGCGATGGCCTCTATGTTCTCACGGAGCATGAGAATGACCTGGTTCAGTTGGTGCTTGCGCCATGAGAAAGGACGTGTGATCCCAGCGCGGAAGGTCGCCTGTAGGGATTTGTATGCCTTTTTTGCGATGAATAAGGTCAACGGGGTTTATCGTGAGAGTAAAGTGTGAGTATTGGGATACCTCGTCGATGTCTTCTATCGTGTTGGATCTAAATTCGGCCATGTTTGTGTTAGAGGTTTGATGTCTGGTTTGGAAGAGGGGGTTATCAACGCACCATCAGCGCCACTCTAACGCCGAAATATATGTTTCTATGATACAGTAATCGACGAAAGGAGCGGACAACGGATTTCACCGTGACCGCGGCTTGAACGCAGGTCTTGTCGGTCACCGACAAAGTAGCCTGGGCGCCTTGCCGAAAGGTGGCGCTTGCGGTTTCTAGCCTGATGAGGGTGACTTTTGCTTCAGTCGCACATTGTAAGTTCTACCTGTTCAACTTGAAGCCAGGACCAGTGTGCCGGTAGTGACAAGCCCGGTTTCTAGACCTTCAATTGTAGTCCGATGGACGTCGGACTCGGATGTGAACTTCTCGAAATAACCAATACCGCGGTCCAACTACAATTCTAGTCCTATCACACACTGGCACACAGTACATATGAGGTTGGTTCATTCAGTTGGTTTTGATATTCGATGACCTGCATCACGGTACGAAGATGAATCGCGTGTTCAGGGCAAGTTTAAGGGTAAGCACTGCAAGTACGCTGTCCTTACTACTGTGATAGTCACACTACTTGACAATCGTCCTGAATAGTTTTCTTAGTGTGATCAGATCATCACAAGGAAAAGCTATAGAGTACGTTCGAGGCGCGCCTTGTGACGCAGATGGCATCCATGCGACAAATGACCGCTTGGTGCACGTTGGGTCTGATGCAGACTATTTTGTGACCTCTGTCGTAAAGGCAGCTGGTTGTTCCCTTTTCTCATGTCCAAGTACTCACACGATATCTAAAGGACGTGACATCGTGCGTACTAGGAGTGTATTAGAATATCTTCATATTTCCCGTAAACTTGGTAGCCGCGAGAACTGTGAATAAGTGATTTGATAGACAAACTGAGATGAGATCAGCACGCGTCGCGACGCGTGGTGGCTGTGATGCACACGTGATAAGAACGAGGAAAAGTTAACCCGGCGATGTAACCGATGCCTTCAACTCTCCTTGTCCTCCATCCCCTTTTACCCACACTCCACAACGTCCGCGTCTTTTATTTACTCTTAGACCTCGACGTTCGTTGGGTCAAACATTAGCCTGCCGGTTATCGCCCCATCTATTTATCCACATGCCAACCCGCAGCCGCACGCAAGCTTCTATCAACGCCAGCAAGCCCAAGGCACCCTCCCGCACTGCGTCTCGCACCACTGTCGTGTCAAAGTCGCAGTCGCAATCGCAAGAATCTGAGACGTCGTCCAAAACTTCCAAAAGTCGCAACGCTACGCGGTCAAAACTGTCAGCATCTGATACTACAGAGTCACCCCCACCCTCACTCAAGCGTGCTCGCAGCACCACCACCCTCAAGGAAGTAAACGGTTTAAATGGCGCGGCAAAAGCCATCAACAAAATTAAAAAAGCTGACACCGTCGCTGATGTAATGCCCCTGCCCAAAAAGTACCGCAAGGCCGCCTCTGAAACCGAACCACCAATCAACGCCGTCCCTGAATTTCCTGCCAAAATGGTTCCACCAGCACAGATTTTTGTCTGGGGAACTGGTAACTTTGGTCAATTTGGCCTGGGTCCAAGTTTCCTCGACGAGTTATCCAAGCCTACGAGAAATACATGGGTCGAAGAAAAGATTGCTCAAGGCGTTTTTGGTTCCGGGCCGGGTTCGGGGATTGTTGGGGTCGTAGCTGGTGGTCTACATTCTCTTTTCATTGATGAAAACGGCACTGTATGATCCTTTTTATGTGTGACTATTATCTCCTCACTAACCTACATAGGTTTGGTCATGTGGCGTGAACGACGATGCCGCTCTTGGGCGCATTACCAAAGATGTCCCGGACCCTGACAATCCTGGTCAATTCTTGAATGCTGACCTCCTCACGACGTTCCCACACCGTCTTCAGACTCTTGTTGACGATGGTTTTCGCGCCCTCAAGGTCGCTGCAGGTGATAGTATATCCGCTGCCATCGGAACTGAGGGTGAGCTGCGCGTTTGGGGTTCGTTCCGCGTGCGTGTTCCTCTTATCTTCCAATCGGCATTATCTAATCGACGCTTAGGCCAACGAGGGGGCGCTCGGTTTCTCGACAGGCCTGACACACCAGTTTATCCCGAAAGCCGCACTTCCAAATGAGCAATGCGTCAATGTTCTACCGGAAACAATCACTTGCTCGTATTAACCACCACTGGTATAATTTTCTCATGGGGTGCAGGCGAGCAAGGCCAACTCGGCCGTAAAATTCTCGAGCGGCGCAAGATCCATGGCACGAATCCCGAGCGCGTCGTTCTCGGGTCTCGCGGACGGCGCGCAGTTGCTATCGGCGCGGGAAGCTTTCATTCGTTCGCAGTCGACGAGGGTGGCACAGTTTGGGGCTGGGGCCTTAATAGTGCAGGACAGACCGGAACGGGCATCAACCATGCGGACAGCGACTCGATTGTACAGACCCCGCGACGCGTGCTCGGTCTCGATGGTATTCGAATAGTTGAGATTTGCGGTGGTGACTTGCACACACTCTTCCTTTCTGACGACGGCCGGGTCTTTGCCTGTGGCCGATCAGATAGTGCACAGCTCGGGCTCCCAGTCGACCATCCAGCAATGGTGGATACAGACCATGTGGTGGAACCTGTGCATGTGCCATTTCCCGTCTCACACGAGGATGACCCAGTGGTTCACGTCTCTGCGGGTACACGATTCAATGCAGCGGTGACGCGCGACGGAGCGTTGTATGCGTGGGGCGAAGGTTCCCAGGGCGAGGTCGGCATTGTCGATCAAGAGCGCGTGCAAACACCCACCGTTGTCGTGCGGAGGTCAGGCGGATCATGGGCCGCTATTGACGTGTCGTGCGGAGGTCAACATTCGCTCGGCCTTTTCAGAAAACGGGTCGCATAATTTCATGATGCAGTCTATTCCATGCAGCTGAAGTTGCCATGCCCCGAATCCGACAACAGACAGACAAGACAACATCTATCTTATTACTCCCCTCACATGTTCGCGATAAGCCTCACCTCTTTATTTATAGCATACATTTTCACCTGCATGGGGCATTGCGTGTTTGAAACGTCCTTACATTGGACTCTTGACTCTTTCACTATTATGCATTGTAACAAAGCGCGACTATGGGTCTCTCATCTCGTAGACAAACCTTCTCCGGGCAATATTGGTCCTTATGCACATGTCCTATGTCGAGCTGCTCTCTAAAACCTTGTTCACTCAGACCGTCGTCACGTACACCGTTACCCGTGAATAACTTAGTAAAAGGCTTCGTCTGAAATAGACCTCAAGCTATTGTCTCGACGAAGCTCTCAGTTTCATCTGTTCTGTTCAATGCATAGCGATTTACCTTAGGTGAGACGCTGCAAGACGCTTCTGATACATGGTCAAGCAGCTCCAATTTCGCTCAAGGTGATACCATGGTACATCCATTCATATTAGGATCGAGAACTCATCATATGCCTGGTGAGCAAGCCATATGCTACACAGATTAAACTACAAAGTCACATAGTCGAGTCAAGATATTATGCGAAGAGACCATATGCCAAACACTAACTGGATGAAAAAGAAAACCGCCATCAATCCAGGTCGTTGACCTCAATTCACTCATTTACTACCTTCTTCATGCATCAAATGACGGAGAGCTGCTGCGTGATTGCGGACTTGCTCAAGGGGTTTCTGGACAGCTTCCCATGGTTGAATCGGAGAAATGCGGTGAATAACAAGCCCGTAATTTCTCCCCTGGCGAGCTTTTGCAAGGAAGGTCACAGGTCGCGCGATTTCCTCGGATAGATAGACTCTTCACATTGGAGTTACTGTGTTGTGGGTTCCCGACGTTGACTTCCGTGTAATATAGTGACAATGCATAGTATTCTTGTTGGATATCACTTTGTTCAAAAAGTGCAAAGGGAAGGAAAGGACGGATTACAGAGCGGCACAGGGGACGCATGCTGCCATGATACATACCTTGGCCTTTTGAAAGTCTGAATCTTGTCGAGCTCTCCTTCGAGCAGATTGGTGAATTCCTGCTCATCTGCCAAGCCAACACATATAGCGTGGAGCCTTTGAGACCATTCTAAAGGGCGCCACTCTATATGTGTTGCTTGTGGATCAGTGGTTAACAACCTGCTCACTTTGTATGCTAATGTATGTCAGAATCGATGTGAAAACAATTTGCGTGAGTGATGATGAACGAATGAAATGCATGGACTGTACGAGATGCTCAATGTGGGTCGGCGATAGAGTGACTGAGAAGGACCGTACTTATGGATCATATGCCATGTATATCAACACCGAGCAATTTGCCCTCGACCGAAGCGCCAGAATTGGGTGTCGTGCGTCTCTAGAGAGGACTCCCAATGGAGAACCCTGAAACATCCCGGGAGTCGACATACACGTCGATCTCTGGCTAAGCGACGTTGGTGTGCAAAAGGGTACCAAAGCTCCATACGAAGACCTTCGGGGAATATGTCATACACCGGGTCAGCCGGTGGTTGTTACATACCCTTCTTGGGTGAGACGAGCCATGGCCGTGTCTGGATGGCTGGGCTGTGAGAGATTTTTAGATAATCGAGCGGTGAATCTACGTCATAGGACGGGGCCTGCCGTCGGAGCATTGGTCGATAACAGTCACGGTATCAGATGGCTTCACAAGGATACCCAGCTGACCGCGTAACCGTCTAGCTCCACACCTTTTCTTCTCTGTCCTCTTTCCGAACAATTCGCCCAACTTTTTTTTTGATCTTCTACAACTTTCAAGATGCCATCATTCTCCTCAACCTCTCCTCCCATCTCCACACGACTCACCGATGACCCTCGACCCTTATCCGGCGCTCAGGCACCTATTACATCTACTTCATCAACCCACAAGGCATCCCCTGGGTCGATACCCCCCAAGACACCACCTGCCACAAGAGCTGGCAGCTCCCCGCCTGCCGCAGTTAAGGAGGTGTGTTGAAAAATTGCCCACTTCCGTGCCCTGCCTTCCGATGGCTGCTTGCTCACGCGCACGCTGCCATCCTTTAAGCGGGTCGGGAGCACTCCCCCTATTGAGCCCATCGACAGAAGCGTGTTCGAACCAATACTTGAGTTCGATATCGACGAGGAGGGTTTCTCGGAACTCATGGTGAACGAATACTTTGACCAGGCGGTCAAAACGTTCGAAAAGATGGATGACGCCCTGTGTGCTTTCACCGCCACTCTGTCTACTTCTGTTCCCTGACGTGCTCATCGGTGTTTAGGGCGAAGAAGAATCTCTTGGAGCTGTCTTCTTTAGGCCACTTTCTCAAGGGGTCCTCTGCAGCGCTTGGGTTGTCCAAGGTGCAACTCTCGTGTGAGCACATCCAACATTACGGCCAACTGAAAGAAGATACAAATACTATCACCGAGGCAGAAGCTATCGTGAAAATCACGAAATCGCTTGCACGTGTGAGAGAAGAATTCGCAGAGGCGAAGGTGTGGTTAGAGTCGTTCTACGAAACATATAAAGGCCCAATCAAGGACTAAATCCTCTGGGCTGCCCTCATTGGACGGAGCTTTCGTTGTATTTGAAGTGCTTTTACGATTTGTGCTTGTGTATGTCCGTCGTCGTCGTCGTCGTTGTATGTACCCTACTGCAGTACCTCTAAAACATCACGACATTGCCTCGTTACTCTGCACGTGACAGGCGCGATCGCGGTCCCGGTCCGTATTAGCCGGTTACGCGTCTGTCGTGTCGTTTAATGAACTGGCGCGATTAAGCGCGTGCGATTGTTCTTGACGGCTGACGACCATGTCCGAGTCTCATGCTCAAGCTCAGTTCCTCCAAGGTGAGCTTCAACTTACATTCTCGCCACTTGATTTTAATTATTTTCCAGTTCGCATCTGGTACACCATCGATGGATCTTCGCAGTACATCCTCGCTCGTTCTCCAGATAAATTCCCAGTGTACCCCCTCGGTGTTTCTTCTTCCCACCCGTCGACATATGCAACGACATCTCTCAAGCTATGCCTACACTCGATATGTAGATCGAGGTCCGTGGTATTTTCTTCCAGGACTTTAAGTTGTTGTTTATTCCGCACCTCAGTCCCGAATTAATGCATTTTGGCCAACGCGACTTCTCAATCTACGCCCTTGACCCTTCCGAGTCAGATTCTGCTCCGAATACAGTCGTCGTTTCTTCTGCTTCTGGCTCATCATCCCAACCTACATCCGCTCCTCAACAGCCACCTGGTGTTGCTGTCGGAATGGGGCTCATGTCCTGGGCGCTCGCCGCACCGGACGACAGCGTCTTCGTCACCGGGATTATGAGCAAGACGGCCTCGGGGGATTCTGCTCTGGAGGTCGTGTTTGCTCTCAGAGGGGTATTGTCCTTTATCTTTGATGTCTGCCTGATGGCTGATTGCGCTTAGACACCACTTGCTCAGCAGCCCCCCGTCTTTCAGCCTGGTTGTCACGGCGTAAACCCTTGGCAGCCTCAGATGCCAATGCAAGCGCCTATGCACATGCCACCAGGTGTGTACGCGATTCAGATGATATTTTGCCCGAGGGTTACTTACATGTCCAACAGCAGCACATCCAATCCACCTGAACCAGTCTTTTCATATTACTGATTCAGCTGCGGTGGCCACATCACTTGACATGAAGCAACCACTCAAGTCAACTGACCTCCAAGCAGATTTGTCCAGGCGAGACCGACGGCGCAAGCCGATGCCCCGGAGTTCTAGTGGCCACGTCACTAAGAAGAATCCTCATTCACATCTTCATCCACTAATCAGGGCTGCCCGCGGTCTGCCCGTAAAGTCGCAACCACAGGACGACGAGAAAGTACCCAAATGCAAAGACCGCTCTCAGTCCGTTGCACCTAGCTCTATCCCTAACAATCTTGACCTCTCCGACTCGGGTGTGCGCGCGGCTCTCTCTACACTACTCGCCCCCTACCAGAACCAGATCTCCAATTCCCAGTCATCATCGAAGCCTACGAGCCCCCGCTCCGCTAACGTTATCAACACCCTCCTCCAGCTGTTCGACAAACCCGCACAGCAGCCAGCAGACACGTCATCCGACTTTGCTCCAACACCAGACTCTTCTCAGACCTCCACAGCCCCGGAGACCACAGATTCAGACGACGAGATTATTGTCCTTGAAAAGGAAAATGTTGACCCATGTACATTCAAGCGAAGTAGTAGTCACCAAGCCAACGCTTCTGGTGCAATTGCTTCAGAAAGCACACCTAAACGTAAACGCACCTTGAGCGACGTAGCCGAAGCACAGAGACGCCCAAAGCGTCATTGCGACAGCTCGCCACCGCAACGCAAGCTTACCTTCTTGTCGCGCCCGTTGCTCTCAGACCCTGTCACTTACCCTAGCAGGCCTGTGTCAACGCAGACCCCACGTCCAAACGCGGATCTCTTTGCTGCGCGAAGCGCCCTTGTTGCTGCTGCTTTCCCTTCTCCTCCAAAGACAGCTCACGCTGCACCTGCCAAGGCGACGTTCAAGGCTGGCACATCCGTGGCCACCCCAAATCCTACCCCAGCGCCGGCTGTTGTAAAGAAACCATATGTTGTCCCCGACTGGGCGCGTACCACGACCGCGACCAAGCCGCGCATCTCTGCGGAGGCCCTCGCACGTAAAGAAGCTGAGAACGCACGTGAACATGCTAAGGCATTGGAGCGGAAGTTGGCAAATCGTCGCAAGTCGCGTGGGCGGGCAGCCGCCGAACAGCAGCCACCGTCTCCCGTTACCCAGCCTGAGTCTGTTCGACCTTCGTCAGCGTCAACACAGCCGCGCCGCGTGTCGTTGGGCAACAGCAACGCGAGCGCAGGAACGAGCACGGCGGCACCCATCATGGCCGCTGCTGCCGACGTCTTTCGGTCATCATCCCCTCCGCCTCCACAGGTTTCGACCTCATGGCCCACCACGGCAGTCCCTGCGCCGGTCATTGTACCATGCACGCCCACGCGCAGGCCCGTTGGCGCTTCGCTGCGCCGCGGTGATCCTGCCACGCCGTTGAGTCCAGCGATGTTCTCTGCGAACGGCAGCCCGCTATTCTCTCCTGAGGTTGATGATGACGACGACGGGAACACCTTGAAACTCGCTAAGGCTGCGCACGTGCTCTCCCCCATCCAGAGTGTGCTGAGCGGTCGCGGAATCGGGATGAAGAGACCGGCGTCGCCGTTGCGATGTAAGAGCAGTGAGGTTGGCACACGTGGGCCTGCGGTGGCGGGCACTGGCATGAGCACAAGGGAAGACGGTGATGCGTCGGTCGAGACCCCTGCTGACTCACTGCCCGCTGCCTCGGACGATGATGAAGAGACGGGTCTAGAAGGCGGTAGCGCTCGCGAGAAGGAGCACAGAGGTGTCAAGGAACTCGACTTCGACGAGGACGGTGATGATGAGGACGATGAGGACCAAGAAACGGCCGCGCGACGTTTATTATGGTCCGATACCCTTCCGCCATCTTCACCGCTTCCGCCTTCGAGCCCGCTGTTAAGCAGCAGCGACGCGTTCTCAGACGGCCTCGATCTCGATTTCGGCCACGTAGACTCAAGCACATCCGAGCCGCCTAGCAGGGAATCGCCGCCAGACGATGTTGATGGTAAAGACGCGCCGCCAAATGAAAATGTAGATCCGGACTCGAAGGAGATGGCTGCTTTCTGGTCGTCTATAGAAGCTTTTCTTGCTTCCTCGTCGGATTCGACTGCCACTGCCACTGCCACTGCGGAGGGTACCGGTGCCATGGAGGGAGAGGACGGCTTTGCGGAGTTGTGGGGTAAGGGGTGGACTGCGGAGACTGATCTCTTCACGCAGACGGATGGTGTACTCAGGGCGGAGGATATATTGCAACAAGACATTTTCGCATAACTCAGAAGAGTTTACTTATTTTTGACTGCTTTTTTTTTTTCACTTTCAGTGGGCGTTCAGCTACAAACAAAGCATTGTTGTCTTTCGAGTTTTTATCTCATATCATCGCATACCCTTCTCAAACTTCCACGTTTCAAACAGCATACATAAAGACTGAGAATTCAATGACATTATCAATGAAATTGCACTACTTTGGATGTGGTCGGATTTCAGATTCACCTCTAACCCTCATTACTGCGTCATCACATACATCACCGTGACAGCCAACCATGCCGGCACGGAGATGGGAGAGGAAAACAGGAGGGGATGAGGTGGAAGGAGGTGGTAGAATGACAGTGACAAGGACGAAAACCGCTTGCCGACAGCAAAAGGATGACGACGGCCAAGCACGAGGATGATGCATGATGACGGAAACGGCAATGGCTTTGTGGCACAAAGACAACAGGCTCAACAGCCCAAGACAAAAGCAAACAATACGCCGCAGGGAAAGGGTGATTGCCTGGCGAAGGATATGTTCATGCCCTCGACATGTACTTCGCTCTAGATATTCATGCCTCCACTAGTACTAACTTGAAGACTCGATGGAGAAGGACACCAACGAGCTCGTCTAACTCTGCGCCTTCCACCTCGAGCACACAAAACATGTGCACTATGCAATATCATCTAGATTCTAGATGATTATCATGGCTGTGGCTTTCTCTGCGTGGTTCTGTTTCTGTAGCACCTACCCCTATTCCTACCTGGAATTTTTCCATTCGGGGGTTTTGTGACTGACTACCCTGACTACACTCCATCATCATGTCGACGACCGAATCTTCCCTCTCCTCGTCGAGCGAGTCTTCACTGTCTTCCGTCGTGTCCTTTCCAGATTCTGTGGAGAAATGGGCGAAGCTCGATGATGACCATCCTTGGCTCAGTTACATTCGAAATTTTGGGGGACAAACATGCAAGAGGAAGAGGAGGCGTGGCGCGCCAAGGAAAGGTTATCTCCCGCTCCTTGCCAGTGCGACAATAATCGGAAGCCGAACGAAAACCCGGGCAATGGTACCGATGAGAGCGAAGACGAGGACGAGGACACCGTACTGCCTGGGTGCTATGTGCTCGACATCAACAACGATGGCATAGACCTTAAAAGTATCTGGGTCCGTGTAAGTGTATTCATACTGGGTAAAATGAGTAGCGTCTTCACGAATACTATAGGCCGAATACATCCGCATCTACGACTACCTAGTCGAACACTACAACGAGCAAATAAACCATGGCGGTCGAGCGCCATCGGCTGTCATCACTGGACAACCTGGGATCGGTGATTCTTTCTACTATCATCGTCGCCCGACCAACCATTAACCTTCACACAGGGAAGAGTACCTGGTTGTATTATGCATTACGGAGATCTCTTTCGGAAAGGAGGCCGACAATCTTTCGTTACCGCAACGAACCGTACATTTTCGTTGAAGACGGCGTTTTTTACATGCGTGACCGTTTCCAATTGGCCCAGTACAAGAGCGTTGTCTGGGCTTTGGTCGATGCTGACGAGTCCCCGAATGGCGTCCCAGAAGAGTTCGTTGGCCGAAACACATCTTTCTACGTTATATTCCCCACGTCTCTAGCGACGGAAAACTGGTCGCGCATCGAAACGACTAGTACTTCCAACGTAGTGATAATCATGGAACCATGGTCTCGAGGCGAAATTCATCGAGCGTAGGTTATATCCCACAATTTACAGTGTCACGCTCGTTTACTTCCAACATTCTTAGCGCAAAACTATACTCGAATACGCTAGACTCCAAGCTCATCAACGACGTATTTGACAGATTTGGCCCAACACCTCGCCTTTGCATAGATAAAGCTTCTGACCCATCGGCGTTGGCGGCTCATGAGCGTGATATTCGTATAGCCATAGGAGAACTAACTTTGCAAACCCCCCAGGAATTGATATACAAGCTCCGAAAGTTGAAGACAGATGGTATCTCTCATAATTAACCCTCATCAAGCGTCGGAACGTAGGCGATGTCAGCTCCGGGCCTTCTGTGACGATCACGGACTATATCCGATCGAGAATTACCATCCGGATGCGTAACCTCGGCAGCCTCCAACAAGTCGAGCTCTACACTTTTGCTCAAACACCGTCGCCGAGAGGAGCAGCAGGGCTCATGTTCGAAGCATTTTTCCGACAACATTTCCAACGGCGAATCCTTATCGACGTCGTTCCGATGATTCGGTTGACTGGGCATGATGGGCAGCGCAACCGCCAATGGCACACTAGTCACCACCCTGTCAAGGATCAACATTGGAAATTTACGCCAGAACGCTTTGTGCCAAATCGTTACGCTGGACATCTACCCTTCGGACGTCCGTGAATACCACGACCGGGATGTTCCGGAACTTACCCCCACACCGGACGTGTTTTACATAATACCAAGCACACATAATGCAGTAGCCATCGACTCATTCATTTACCATGGCGGATACGTGTATATTTTCCAATTTTCACTTCTGACAAACCCAAGATCAATTCAAAGTTCATATCGCGTTTCACACAATACGTTAATTTCCCACCGTGGTCCAAATGGCGTCTTATCTTCATCATTCCTGACGATGTCGAGGTTCTCACCTGCCCACATTCACGGAGTCCAGAGTTGCAAACAGTCGGATTATTCTCATCGAAGGTTAATGTGGAGGATTATATGAAGGTGGCACAAGAAATGGAAGGAGAGCCCCCCCACAAGAAACAAAACGCACCGACGGAGGTATAGTAGTAAATACAACAGAAGACAGATATGTTAGCAGCTGAGGTAGGGGCAGGAGTTGTGGCTGTGGCCACATTTCTCTGCGTAAAAAAATTACGTGGTAGCACCTACCCCTATTCCTACCTGTAATTTTTATATTCAGGCATCATCATGTCGACGACCGAATCTTTACTCTCGTCTTCCGAGCCGATCGTGATCACAACAAGAAAACCTTCGCCTGGGCCGACCATTCCGAGTCCTGCGATCCTGGACGAGAGAGAACCGACGCGTCGAAAGGGAGATCGAGGCTGGGGATGCCCCGGACGAGCGTGTGGCTTAGGGGCGCTGGTGCGAACACAGGATGTCCACCTTACACCCAATATGCCAATTTCCCACCATGGTCCAAATGCAAGCATAGGACTGTACAGTACTAGTAATAGCGAAGCGACAAAAGGGCTATGAAATGCAAGACAGGTAATCGGAAACAGTGATCGTGCGCGTAGGGAATAGAGTCGAGAAAAGACAAGAGATAAAGAGGAAGATGAGTCTTAGATGACACGATGAGGAGAAAGGATGACACGAGGTTCATGAGGGGCGTACCACAACCGCGACCCAGCCATACATCTATCTCTACGGAGGCACTTGGGCGCAGGGACACGTGAACACGCTAAAGCATTGGAGCGGAAGCGGGCGAACTGTCGCGAAGTCGCGTGGACGGCCGCCGAGCAGCAGCCACCGTCAGACCGTCTCCGTTACCGAGCCTGTGTGTTCTTCCTTCATCAGCGTCAACACAACCGCGCCGCGTGTCGTTGGGCAACAGCAACGCGAGCCTAGGAACGAGTACGGCGCTACCCATCATGACTACTGCTGCCGACGTCTTTCGGCCATCTTCCCCGTTTCCGCAGGTTTCGACCTCAATGCCCACCGTTGAGTCCAGCCCGCCGGGTCGCCGTTGCGATGCAAGAACAGTGAGATTGGCATGCATATGGACATGAAGTGAGCTTGCCATGGCGGGCACCGACATTAGCATTTAGAACTGGCACGGAAGACGGTGATGCGTCGGTCGAGACCGTGACGCCTGCTGATTCACTGCCCGCTGTCTCAGACGATGATGGGAAGACAGGTCTAGAATGCGGTTATGCTCGCGGAAAGGAAAACGGAGGTGTCAACGATCGTGACGTCGACGACGATGGAGACGTGGATGAGGACGACCACGAAACGGTCGCGCAACGTTTATTATGGTCGGACATACCACCATCTTCTCTACTCCCGCCTTCGAGGCTGAGTTCGAGCCTGCTGTCAAGAAGCAGTACGTGATGCGTTCTCAGACCCTCGATCTCATTTTGGCCCGTGCGTAGATTCACGCACATCCGAGCCGCCGATGATGTTGATAACAAAGACTCGGACACGCCAAATGCAATGTGGATCCGGACGCGAAGCTAAGATGGCTGCTTTCTGGTTTTCAATAGAAGCCTTTTTTGCTTCCTCGTCGTCGGAGTCGACTGCCACTGCCATTGCGGAGGTACCGTTGTCTTAGAGGGAGAGGACGGCTTTGTGGAGTTTGAGGCAAGGGATGGACTGTGGAGGCGGTTGATGCTGGATCGTCCGTAGTCGGTCACTTCACGCAGAGGCGACGGTACAGTACTCAAGGCGGAGGATATGATTGCAACAAGACATTTTCGCACGATTCAAGTCCATTTATTTTTGACTGCTTTTTTTTCCACTTTTCACTTTTGGTGGGCATTCAGCTGCAAGTCAAGCATATTTTCTTGCAAATTTTATCTCATACTCTCTCAAAGTCCGTGTTCAATAGCATACATAGAGACTGAGGATACAATGAGACTGCACTAGTACTGCTTTTGTATATGGCCGGGTTTCTAAGTCAAGTTCGGTGCACGACTCGAGAATCTGGCTGACCTCTAACCCTCACCTTACTGCGTTGACTTACCACGTCGGGGGGTGGTAGAGACGATGAGGGCGATTCGACACGACGAGAAGGGCGGTGACAATGGCGAGAACAGAGGTGATGAACAAGTTATGATGGACAAGACAAGGACGAGAGGGATGATGGCACGGGGATGATAGCAATGGCATTGGCGCGAAGACAAGGGTAAAGACAAGGAGGATCAAGGAGGAGATAAGGGTGGTTGTGAAGGCACCCTGGCATTTGAGCATGGTTCGAGTCATGTGACTGATCCATGGAAGGACTGCCTCTCCCACATACAGTCCCACGGACACGCACCTCTGGGCGTTGAGTTGTTCTCCTTGACTCTTACGATCCCCGATGGCCGACTGCGATATTTTCCGCGAACAACTTGCCATCAAATATCCCTTGTACGGACATGCTTTGTGGGAGCCAAGTCCACGGTACCCGGACAAGCCTGTGCAAGTTGGCGACGTTGGTTTCATACGCGAAGGCAAATTCCGTCGTCTTTTCAACGCCTTGCTTCCAGAAAACGATCCATCGCACGAGTGCGGCGTGCCAAAAGATCATGAAAAACTCGTCCCCAACTTGCCGAATCATCTTGAGAGTCGTTCTCTTGGTCGCAATCATTATTGTTCGGCCGGGGTCAACGTGGAGCCTGACCCAGGCCATCATGCTGGGTAAATTTGATTCGCGGCACGCTCAACCTTTTATGGCTGATTTCCTCCCAGCCCAGATGACATTCCACAGGCCACGTTTAAGTATAATAGGACACGAGGAGCCGCGGTACTATCCCTGCCAGTAACAGCTCGGCGTGAAGATACCCTTGCACGGGGTGATTTTAAGTTATGGATAGTGAAGCATATCGATACTTGGTTCGCTTTCGCCCGAAAGCTTGGGCTGGGGATAGAACGGATGGAAGAAATCATATTGGTTACTGGCTGTGATCACTCGAAGTCTTGGGCGAACATTGCTTTCCTTGGAAACCATGCTGATTCACAGGTGTCATTTGGAGTAAGGGTCGAAAACCCAGACCCCACCATCACCTTCCAATACTCACCTGAGAACTCTCAGGGAGCTGTGTTACACCATGGGCCTGAAGGGGAGGTACGTTTGTACGCCGTTCGAAACAATCAACGAATTGAAGGTTTCGGTATGACTCTTTGCCCGTTAGAACCTGCCTGAGAATCAATGTGTATTCATCCGGGGATATCGTGTCGCTCGCTCCTTCTGGAAATTGCCAAGGCACCGTCTCAAGGCGGCCGCTGGTCCCTCTCCGGACCCAGATGGCTACGACTGTGATCCAGACATGGAAGTTATATCAATACCCGCAATTACAAAGGTGAAGGGTTCTCATCAACTTTTCTCCTCGGTTCTCTCTGATATTTTTCAAAGTATCGTGATCCTCTTTACCTCTTACTAGACTATATCGCTGAGGTAAGTACCACTGGCCTGGTGTCTTATCTTGCTGTCCACAATTCGCCCGATCTTAACATGAATTATACAGCAGGCATCTGATTGCGATATGGTGCTCGCTCATGACGACGACTTGATGAAAATTGATGGACTCGGCCATGACTCTGTGAGTGGGGTTTTGAATAGCAGTTACATTGTCCTCCTCATGTCGGCAGTCACTGGAAACCCTCGAACCAGACGTGATGATGGATCTCCTGCGGAGGTCTAACATGGAGATACACAAAGTCCCATGCGGTGAGCCCCCAACCTTGATAGAATTACGACTTTATTCCTCAAGGGAGCTTCCACACCCAAAGTGTCCGCAACTGATAGTGGTCCAAACCCGATACGTCTGTTGTCAAGATAGCTATGCTGTCAATGAAATCCCAAAACTGGGGTGAGCTATGCATTCCATATGGAATTGTGTTGTGTGACTTAGTAGTTTGTGACAGACATTGGGTCCCAATGCCAAGGGTCGCCCCTCGTGCAAGACATTGATCTCAGCTGCGCTAGCGAATTGCGTGTACCGGGGAGCTTTCCGGTACCAACAATTCGAGGGCCCACGAGTGCGTTCAAAACCTCCCTGCCAACAGACCATGGCGACACTGTGAATCCCACGCTCCTGGACTTCAGTAGATTCAAGCACGCTACTGAGTACTTCATCGCCCTCGCTATTCAACGATTCCCATGCCCCACGCCCATCGTTTTAGCGGTTGGTAAGATCAGAAACGAACTCTCAAGTATTTGGTCAAGCCTCAGCAAGTTTGCTCATGTAGAGCGTAATACACTTATGACCGCCGTCGTTGTCATGTGAGAAATTGTCTCTATTGTATTCGTTAGCTGATTCCTGTCGATTAGTGGCTGCGCGGTGTCACTTCTCGGATGGGTGTTCTCATTTACCCGGGGCGTTATTTTCAAGCTCTTCGTCACGCTTCTTTTGGCAAGCCTTCCATTGTATCTATTGTTCGAACGCGAATACAGGTACCGCCTCCGGCTCGATGAAAGGCTGGAAAATCTTCAGCAACACGTCGAGGTAATTCTCACTTTTCTTTCCTTTCCGCTGGTAATTCATGAACTTTTGCCAGTCCTTGCGATCAAATACGGCCGCATCCATTCGTTTAAACGATAGAGGGTTCAGCTTTCCCATCGTGGGCAAAGAAACCCCGGCTAATCCGGGGAGGTTAGGACGAAGTGATCAAGACATCGTCGAACCAGTTATTCCCGGGCCTAGTAAGCATAGGGACCTGGTAGAAATTGCATCGCCATACCACATAGAAGTACATGAGGAAAACTCCAGCGACACCATAGGACGGTCATCTAAACAAGCGGCGCCTCACTCACTACTCAAGCACTCTGACTCGGAGACGGTCGCATCGCAGTCGAGTACTGGTGCTGTGGCTGCAAATGCCACGACGGACGTCCACGCGTTCAGAGATGACTCGAGCAGTTCGGCTAGCACGGGCGACGAGTGGCGTCGCGCCGGTGGTAGAGACGACGGAGAGGAGAGTGGAGATGATACTCACGAACGCGATCGTGAATGGGAGCGTGAATGGGAGCGTGAGCTTGCGCGGCGTGCAGGTGAATGACTGGATGGTAGCTAGGTCACGTGCCCTGGTCCCAGACGGGCTCGAAGCTTTGCGAAAATGGTAAGTTGGCTACTCCTTCCTCTGTCTCGCAAACGCGTTCTCTCGTTGATTTATTCTTTCTTTGTGAACAGGCGTTCGTCTGTACGATTCGGACATCATTCCCTTCCATTGGCTGTCTGGGTTGCTGGTGCTCGTGAATTGCCTCAGGCGGTCGGGTGAATTTCCTGTGCGTCCTGTTGGCACGCCTGAGAAGACCGAGCTGCTTGGCCGCCTAGGCGAAGCGGTGAAGGTTGGACGCGAGAAAACAAGTAGTTGTGTCGTCTCCCAGATCTCAGACTACCCCCTTGCCGATTGATATCTTTATCTTCACGGTTTAAGACGGTTTCTTACAAATCTGGCCTATTCTGTCCCACACACCGATTTTTACATTCCTTAGACCTGTAGCATAGCAATCTGGTACTTTTACACACCATATACGTAGTACATCTGCCCATATCGCCGTTCTCTCTATCCACTGCAGAGAAGATCCGTTTTACTGTAAGGGCAAGAAGGGAGGAAAATATCAAATTTGACTGGTCGGAAACAGGTAATTGGTGGTAATGTGGTAATGTAGTCCAAGTCACAGACAACAGCGCATGTAGGCGATCCGTTTGTTATCGCATCTCTGATCTTAGGGTCTTCGATATCTGCTCTGTCGACCACTTGATCCTGCGGCTCGAACCCGTCGCATCTCCATGTCTATACGTCCGATATGAGAACTGGGCCCCAAGTTGTCTGTCACGAGTAAAGTTAAGGTCAGGATGGGGGAAAGAGGTCTGGGGGAAGTCTGAGTAGAATACTGTACATCATATACTCGAGCTCCATCGTCCCATTGCTTTCAATTTTGTCCATGCTCTTTACGAGTTTTCGTGTTTCGTATATTTCGTGTCACCATGTCAACATGTCATCGTGCTGCCCAGGTTGATGTCGTCAAACTGCTCTGCGAATGCAGACAGGGAATTACAATTATTATGGAGAGGACAATAATCACAATATTAATTACAGACCCCCGTTAGTGGTATATGCATCCTCGCTTCGCTATCTGATTCCCTCCCAATTTCTGTACTCTAGAATAGTCTACTTGGTCCATTAATAATACTATCTAATGCCTTGACCCGAGATAATTCTACAAATATTAATGTCAGTCCAGATGAAAAGGACGCGCATATATTCATCCTGACTCGGAATGTGTGTTGTTTACT